>KZ507376.1:17630-40637 GCA_002844005.1 Limosa lapponica baueri
GGAAGCACGTCCTCGCTGCCGGACAGGGGACAGCAGGCGCTGAGGCAGCGTCCCAGGGGCTGCCGCACCAGAGGGGAGCAGCCACCCAGCAGGAATGACAGGGAAAGAGGAGAACTCCTCCTGTAGTAGGACAGGGAATCAATTGGGAATTAGGAATTAGTCCTCTGCCTGTGAGAGAGATTCAGGGTGGGAAAGAAGAGGAAGGCAGGCTGGGGAATACCCATAAGGTAGGGAAAATAAATGGGATAAGCAAGCAGAAGTGGGTCCTCACAGTGATTACAACACTCACGTACATGGTAAGTGGATGATATGCTGAACAACATTTACAAGTTGGCTGAGCAAAGTTGGGAACAACCAACTGAGCAAAAGCATGTTTCAGACCACAACCTGTCCTTTTATTTTGACAGATTAGGAAGCCAGCAGAATGCTAAAGTAAAGTTCGAAGTGAAATAAGGTAGTGTCTAAAAATTAAGCCTCAGCAAACCCAACAACTTGTAGCAGAATGAGGAGAATTCTTCTTTGGCAATTTCAGACAAGAAAATCCCCAGCAAATCATGAAAGAAGAAAATTAAATTCCATATTTCTTTGTCTACATATTTCATTCCATCTCTTATTTTTTCATTTTTGTTTACTGTGTTTTAGTCATTATATACACACTCTCTAAGCTTCCACAGCCCTAGCTAGTTATCTTCCAGGAGAGCTCTAAGGAAATACATTTCTGCTTATTCCCACTGCCTCCCCCGACACACACTTTCTGCAAAAATGTAAGCTCAGGGTGAATACGTCCATTTAGAGAAAGCAAAAGGCACTCAGCAAACATGTTACTTACACGTGGTCTTTTCCATTCAAACTTGATGGGGATTTTCTGACTGTAGAAGAGGGAGGATTCATTTGGTGGGAAATCAGGATCTTCATAGAGAATGTTTTTCTCCAGGCACTTCTTGTGAAGCTCTGCATAGGTCTTCTCCTTCACGCTGATAATGGGCTGGTTGCGACTTATAATTGCAGAATAAATCCCCCCTGTGCCCCCACCTGCACCTTCAGTTGTAGTGCTAATAGCAGCGCTGGGAACTGACCCAGAACCTGTCTGCTGAGCCACCGTGGCATTTATGGCGGTCGGCATGGGAATCAGGCTTAAAGCAAATGTTGAAAGAAAGCAAGATCTTGCAAACTGGAAGGAAATTCGAGAAAAGAGGAAGTTGCTGTGTTAACCGCTTTTTCTATCTGTTGAAAGTCTCCCAGTCAAATTTGCAAGTGACAAAATTCCATGTGGTTAAGCACGTCGTGCATCCTCTCGGAGGCCAGTATTTTGTCGTAAGAAATTGGAATTTATTCCTTGATGTGGAAGAGGATAATCTGTTGGCTAACTCCTGTGCCTGAGTTGTAGCGTCTACAGCATGTGTGTGTGCCTGTCCTGTGTGTATAAGTGTCCAGAAGGGGCAAGCTTTAACCCGTAAAATCTAAAAATAACTACAGGCAAAGAGTGAGAGAGAGGGAAAGTGAGAGGGAGGGGGTTAGTGGGATGGTGTCAATCTTCTGTGCAGCTAGTGCCAAGGCCAGGCATGTTCCGGGGACAGGCTCTGTGTGCAGGCTGACTCCTGGAGCAAGCAGCTCATCTTTTCTGTAAGTGGAGAGAACGGTGAAACTGGAAGCTAAACTCCCACCGGTTTGGGAACATACTTATGAAGTACTGCCAGCCCATAAACCAGTCCTGAAAGATCTGTTCTACTCGACTTCTTGTTTCTACCCTTTGCTGCAGAAAAGATACATAGAGATTTTTACTAGCAGTGAGGATTATCTGAAAACACACTCCTAACGGTGAAAATGGTAATTATTTGATGCTACTGAGGTCAGGTCTTTACCTGCTGGCTGGGTTTGGCTCCTCTAGAGAGCAACACACCAGCACTAAGATTCAACTGGGTGACAGCTACTTCCCATGTTAAAAGGCACCTTTTCATATAGGGGGCCCAGTGTGGAAACTGGGACATTCTGTGTGTATTAGGATGTACCAATCTTACAGGAGATGTCTGACTTTGCCCATTTATTTTGCCGTACAACACAGGGATAAGGGATAAACTCACAGTCTCTGTGAAAAATCTAAACACATGTTGCTCTTCTCTATAACCCGGTTCTTTAAAAGGTGACATTGTTTATGTGTCAAGAAAAGCCCCCTAACACCTTGATTTTTCTTTGATTAGGAAGTCTTAAATCACACGATGACATCAGTGTTATTTTTGCCCTAATGACACTTGTCTCTGGCCTCTGGCTCATGTACTCATTGCTGACCTTCTGCCCTCGTACTACAGTGTTTTCCAAAGCACCGGTTCTTTTTTCTTTCTCAGCCGTTTGCTTGGTTTACACATTTCAAATCAATAGTACAATAGTCTCTACACCTCATTAAAAAAACCTCAACTAGTGGAACATTTAAAGAAGGTAATTTAGTTGGTGAGCTTGACTACCCTCTGGGAGTATTAATTCTCAGTCTTCTAATGGTGGCCAAATCTTTTCATCACAAATGCAAGCCTTCTTGCACCAACAGGGCAACCAGAAAGGACAGATTCAAGTGTTTGTGGAAACTGGAATGCAGTTGCTTCAGGGTGGATTGTCCAGATGCAGAATTGATGACTTCCTTGCGTCTAAATGTAATGAGGATTGCAGGGCTCATATTTGACATTACTTTGCAGGACAGCTTGGCAGAGCCGTGTGTCATTCTTTCCAGGATATTTCAAGAGCAATGCAAGTAGTGTGATGCAAGGGCCTCTCACTGCCCAGCGTCAGCAAAAATGCTCATTTTGGAGCCTGTGTGTATGTTCTTTCCTTCATGTTAGCCCTTCTTGCCCAGTACAAAAATTCATCTGTTATGTCTCGTATGCAGAGCTCCGTTTCGGGAAGAACGTCAGTAGCTGCTGGGGACGATCAAGTGTAGGATTAACAGTCGTTTTATTTTTATTTTTTTTCTTGGGATGGTCAGCAAGTGTCAGGGTATGACCTACTGCTCCAGCTAACAGTTCATCCAGTGCCTGCACAGGGAATGGCAGGTGGGCACACACTTCTCACTTCTAACCCAGTGTTACTCTTTACGGATGTTCAGGAGTATTACGTGGTTATACCTGTTCAAAAAACAGCTTCTCCTTTTCTTATTTTTTACTGCACAGATGTTTTCATTATATAGGTCTTTTTTGTGAGAAACAGTAGTTGCTAGTAAAAGACAAATGCTGTTTTAAAGAAACTCAAGTTACCATAGAGAAGAATGGATGTGATGTTTGCTACAAACAGCAAAATAAACCCTTTGGAATTAAACCACCTTTTACAATGGAATTTTTTGCAAGCAGACGTACCGCAATACCTGACCTGTTCAGACAGAGAAAAAGTTAAATATATGGATGATAATCTTTCTCTTTCATTTTTATGAAGTTTTATCTCTAGTTGTTTTCACTGATTGAATTAAATTACTTTTTTTGTAAAGATATACCATAAATTTATTTCCTCCTTTATGGCATAGATATGTGGAGAAGTATGCGAGTTGCTAAAAATATCAATGTAAATTATATTCTTGGAAATTTATTTCCTCAAATCTAAAAAGACAACTGCTAAGATCTTCAGCAACTAATTCCTATTGAAATCCATAGAAGTCAGGCACTTTGTACCACTGAAAATTTGACCCATGAGTATATACTATACTCCAGATAAGATACTGAGGGCCAGAGTATAAAAACGAGTCATTCACTTTATCCAGAGACCCTCGAAAGAATACTTTGTAATGATTCTCAACAGTAGAAAGAAGGTTGGAAGGAATAAGGCATAGAACACGTTTCCTTGTTACTTTATTTCACTTACTTTCCAAGTTCAGAAATACCAGTTAAAACATTTCATTAAAATGTTCCAGACAATAATTATAGCCTGTAAAAAGTGCTGATATGCTTAAACAAAAGAAGCAATACTCAATTAAAGCTTAGAAGCTCATAGAAAAATAGGGTCTGTCTCAAAAATAGGGTCTGTCTCTCTTCTCTCAGATCTAAAAATCTATAGATTTTTATGCTACTCTTATATGCTACTCTTCTACCTGGATTTACTCATCTGCATTAAGCACAGGAGAATTTAGGCTGCCAGTTCCTGGAGTGGAGGCTCACGCTATTTGCTGGAAGGGGCCGACAAACAGCTCTGCACAATAAAAAAGAAGGAACCTAAGGGTCTGGTGGGGAACAAACCGCACTTGGTATTCAAGAGAGGAGCAGTCACAGTTTGCTCTCACACTTGCTGTTCCCAGAAATCTGCCCTGCAGAGGACAAACAGCAGCAGGTGGGAATGACTGACCAAGCACAGGGAAGACTTAGTAAGAAGAGCAGGGAACAACGTACAAATGGATGGTTACATTGCCTTTAATTGGCAAAAATGGTGACCATCCTTCTCCATTTCCTAAGAGTTAATTTATCGATGCTTTTAGAAAATATTTCCTTATCTTGCTAAAAGAAATCGAGTAAATTTTTCCCTTTTATATCCACAAAAGCCAACAGGATACTTGTTCAGATTTGACTCAAATCTGAATTGGTTTTAAAAATAATATAGTTGACAAGTGTAGCAAATAGAAAGGGCAAACAACTTGAGCTGTGGAGCAATGGTAGCCTGCCAAAAGAGATGGCTAATACTGAAAGGGCTGTGGGAACAGGCAGGATGTAGGGGATGTAGGACTCCTAGTTTTGAAAGGGAAGAAAGCATCAGGACACACTAGTTCTGTTTGCAGAGATGGCAGGAAAGGAGGGAAGGGAAATTAGGGTGAGTTTTAAGAGAATGGAGGAATAAGCACGAAGCGGGATGGCTCAATACAGAACTAATCCCATTAAAACTAAAAATTTGCTTCATAAATACCAAGCTCAAATCTCAGTCAGATACTAAAAACTGACCAAGAAATTACTAAAATATGTGTAAAGGAAGCCAAATCTTGGCAAGAGTTGGAAGATGTGGAGAAGCAGAGCTCTCCATAAGCAGACCTGCTTCACTGGGCTGGCTTTAACCGATGACATTCAATCATACAAAAATGCCAATTTTTTCCTGACAAAACACTTTTTTTTTTTTTAAAGTAGTACTTGCAGAGAGAGGGGAGCAGTAACATGGAAAATGTTTCTGTGTGAGCCTAGCTGCTACCCTAAGCCAGTATTGCACTTAAATAGACCTCTGCCTTTTCAAAATCCAAATATCAGTTTCAAAGCTAGCTATTGGAGAGACTTCTGCACTCCAACACTACTGGTTTTTGCTATTGCACAACTGACTGGCACAACCTACTCAAATCTTACCTTTCATGACTAAACTCTTTGTCTTGGTGTTTTCTTGCCTGTGTACAGACTGCCTGATTTTCCATTGCCACAAGGACTGGAAAGGGGAAGTGTCTGTAATCCCATTGAGTGGCTCCTGGGTTTGTGTTCACAAGGCAGTTTGCAGGCAGAACTCTGACAGTAACCTCTGCATCTGGCACATCTACCGATGCTGCTTGTCGAACTGGCCCAGATCTGCTCTTCTCAAGAACTCGTCTCTGAACAGTGGGATTTCCAAATACTAACATTAAACCCTATGCTGACAAGCCACAATCTCACCCTATCCATTTCTGATTTTTCTGGAGCAAGTGAAGGGAAGGCAGAACACAATTTTAATGCCTAACTGAAGCTAGCCTGGACCAGACAGTATTTAGCTTTTTTCTCCAAAGATACAATACTAGTGCTATTGTTTTTGCCGAAGAGAAAAGCTATCCAAGTTTAAATTACTGCTTTAAAAGAAAAATTGTAGGAAATGTTAGTTTGGGATGTAGGTGGGAAATACGTTCCTTAATTTGATTGGATCCAAGTGAGCATTTTAAGCTTTCCCAACTTATTTCCCCCCAACTTCTCAATAAATTCTTTGATGAAGTTGCGTCTCTCTTCAGTTGATGTGAATCGCCCAGTCAGCATCTACTCTCAGGGCTAAATTTTCCAGTGTCAGTGCAGAGGTCTTCATATCGTATGTGAAAACCACTTCTTTTTCTTTCCCATCTGAACAGGACAAGAGAGTTTACCATAAGATTTAAGAAGAACCCTTCTGAAATGCAGTTACACATGACTCCCTCCAGTTTTTAATTCAGACTGTCCCTGCCACTGATGGGAAGGATTGATTAAAAAAAGAAATAGTAGTCAAATCTGCCCAGTATACACATAAGAATGTAGCAGAATTGGAAAAACTATTTTTTCTGACCTTTCAAACTGTGGTACATCAAACTATGGAACTATTCAAGGATTTTTTCCAAAAAAAAATAACCCTTGTTGCAGCATAGGTTTTCTTCCAAGCACCCTAAAAGGCCTCAAGATTGCCAGGTGGAGACAGAAAGTCCATGTCCACATGACTGCCAAAGTGAAGAGAGGTGCTTGGAAAGCAGCCAGAAATGATAAGCCCTTTCTCTAGATGCCGCTGCCTATCCATATGGGGTCACTCACAACTTCTAGAGATACCCACATAGTCAAGAACTCCAGACACTTTTGAATGAGCAAGAGAACATGAAGGTAATTCTGTTTTTGTCTCCAAGTTTCCTTTCTAGACGAGGCAGGCTTAGAGATCCAAGCAAACAGTTCTTCATTTGAAATGCTATCTCTAGTCATATTCTGTGGAGGACAGTTATCTCAACTTGTTAATTCTGAACCACTTTTACTGATGTATCTCTTGCTTTACAAAGTAAGTGTTCTCTAATTCTGCACGTAATATTAGTGGTCAGTAGCTGCTGGCTCCTTTCACTAAATTCTGTTCTTAATATTCAAAAAGTAGCAAATAAAATTAAACAAAGATGCTCCCCATGCTATATCACCTCCTTTATAGAGCTGTCAGTTTGCCACCTCTAGTGAGTGGTAGGAGTGCAACGGTATTTCAGATAATCAGAGTAAAATGAAAGTTGGTTCATTACCCTTGGAAGAGGCTGTCACAGAAGTGGGATGCTGTCCAAATCCCAGAATTATCACCCGTTCAACCACACAGGTAGTGCGGTATTTTCCGCTTTCATCTGTGCACCTGAAAACAGAAAATAATTTCATATACGTTAGCTTCTGTCCATCCGTAAAAATTCAGCATCATGCAGAGAAGGTACTACTTCAGTCTCATCCTGGAAGTTCCCTTATACTTGTTTCCTTTCCTCTATTTACCTTTCTCCTAAAACAAGTAAGACTTTCTCCCATTATCAAATAATTTTTTACTGCATAGCAGATTTCACAAAGTTAGGGGAAAAAAACATTTGGGAAGATATTTTGTGGCAAAAAGCATGGCTTTGACAATCAGAAGGTTCTGGATTTTTGCTAAATGGTAATTAAAGCTCCTAAGGAAAAATGTTAAGGTTAGCTTTACATTTATAAAGTAATATGTTTCAGTCTGAGGCACAGTTATCCTTCATTTTGTAACTAGTTTAATTTTTACTAAAAAACTCTAAAACCCCCTCAAATCATAATGAAGCTTTCCTTTCCAGAGTGAACAGAAAGTTCTATCATTCATCTCAAAACGACTTGTTTTAAACTTCTAGATTTGCTAAAAGTTTAGCAACATTTTTATTTTCCATCCTGAATTTTTAAGCTTTTCAAATCCCAGATAAAAAAAAAAAAAGATTTGAAGCACACTTTTAACTACGTTATCCAAGCTAGTCTACAGTTGTGCTCTTTACTGAATTTTATAGTTTTAGGACCTCCTGCATATTTTTTGAACCCTGAAGGAATAAAGAAACGCCTGTAAAATCACCATTTATGTACTGCACAGCCCCATGGGTAATGCACCTCAATAGTAAAAGTGTCATAGTGACACATTTAGGATCGTTTTCCTTACAAGCAGCTATGGATAGTTTCAGCTTTTAGGCTGTTTCACTCAACCCTTGCAGCTTGTGTCCCTTCGTGCTTCCTTTCAAATGCTTTTCTTGTATATTTTACTATGCTAATATATACACGGCGCGTTTGTTGATGTCTTTTGGACGCTGCATGTCATGGTGTCTGTTTGTGGTTCCTACACAGAATCATAGGGTATCTCAAGTTGAAAAGGACCCATAAGGATCATTGAGTCCAAATCCCTGCTCCTCGCAAGACTACCTAAAACTAAATCGTATGACAAAAAGCATTGTCCAGATGCTCCTTGAACTCTGACAGGATTGACCCCTTCCCCAGGCAGCCTGTTCCGGTGACGGACCACCCTCTCAGTGAAGATCTTAGAAAATACAAGCACTCCAGGTATTGCCTATTTGCAAACCTCCCAGTTTATCTTCTTTTGTCTCCCTGATAGGCTTTACTCTTGCTGATGACTTTCTTTGAGTAAATCTGTAGAATCTGCAGATTTGACTAGACTGAAAGAATGAGACAACTTAGTATTACGTGCATTGCTGCCCTTAGACTTAACACAAAACATTGTTTAACTCTGCAGTTTTATAACAGATTCTGCATGCTCTAGGACTTCACTAAGCAATAGATGAGACTAATACTTCTACATCTGTAAGAAGGCTTGGTGAACTAGAAAAGGCATTTCCAATGACTGTGTTGGTGGCTTTTGTCCATAATTGCTGTTACCTGGAAGACAGAATGTTCTTGTGGAAAGTGAATTTCCGATACAGGAACTGCTTCTTGTGGAGATATTGAAACGAATGCCCATCATCTAGGTAGAGCTCACCTACTGCGCAGGCCTGTGAAACACACCAGGTGGAGTACAAATTAACAGCAGCTTCTAGTGCTGGACAAAGAAACTAAAAATGTCTCACTATTTGTTATGCTTTATGAAGGGTGTGTGTTTATTTTTATTTAATGACTTGTATCCCTGGAAGGCTCAGGGAGTCCAGCTCCGAGAGTGTTTTGAAGACTTGGACATCCTGGTTTTGTAAATTGATGTTGGTGCCAGGTGTCACTTCATCTATTAGAGAAGACAGTTGGGGGAAGTTCTCTCTGTGTCTAAGAGGAAGTTTGTGGCCTGCTCATCCTCTGTTCTTTTCTCCAAAGGACTAGAGGTGGGATGAGAAAGGTCAGAAAAATGTTCTGCCACTGCTATACTCAGATAGTCTCATTTTAAGGGAACAGTGGGAGGGAGGTGGGAGCCCTCCAAACAGGAGACGTGCAGGAGAGCCATTTGGCATACAGATCATACAGATGCAGGTACCATTGTGCTGATTGAACAGGCAGCAAGGACCATAAAAAGGTTAGATGGAATAAAAGGCAACTTTGTAAAGGGAACGTCATCTCAGAGTACCTCTGTGTCCAGGGCCACGCGGAGCTCATAAGAAATATCTATCATCCATTCTGTGGATTTTCCAGCCATGGTCTTCAGAGGTACCACAGTGCCCCCCCGCTGGAATACAGGAATCTGAAGAAAGAAAGAAAAAAAAAATCCAGGGTAGAAAGGTTCATCTATTCTGATCATATAATTTTAACCTGGAACAGGGATAACTGAAGCTTGCTCTCATTAAAGCTCAAAATAAGCTTTTATCACAAGTACATAGAGAAACTATCCAACTAACAATGGGAACAGCAGTAATCTTCCTGTACGTGTGCAAGTGAATTATCTTTTCTTGGAGAAGTCACCCTTCCATCGTCTCACTTTTTATGAGTGACCACCAGGACATATTAGTGCTCCATCTAACAACAGAGATGGGATTTTCTTCTCTACAAAACCCATTTTACATTACACTTCTACACAGAAATTGAAATGTCAACTCTTCTGATTTTGAATGTTCATAAAACAAAAGCCTGTATTTTTTTTTTCCGCGGGATGGAAGTAATATTTTAAAACGAAACCATACATTTTCCAGTGTTACTGGGATCTTCAGAATGCCTGGATCTCCCATTCGTTTAAAATTTCTGAAATCATACCAAATCTAGGAAAAATGAAAAAAGAATGAACATTACATATGGCATGATCTGTTCCCTCTGCAGATGCAGTGGCTCTCCTGCTTAACCTTACTGTCACTATTCCTAGCAACCTACTTGATGTGCAAGAAATAGCATTTACTTTTTAAATCAAATAACCTTCTGGATGGAAAGAATAAATGCTTATTCCTGAAATACAAAAATAAGCTGATCTATTCTACAGTTTGCATAACATCTTGTATGTCTTAAAGCATCTGGAAATGCAAAACAATTAAATACCACTCTTTGTTTTTTTAATCTAGAAATGCTGAGTTCCAGAATAAGCAGATTTATATCTAAGTGAAAATTAACAACAAAGTTGCTAATAACAGGTCACAAAAGAGAGCTATATCTGAAACTTCCCATGCACCATGCCAGCAGGTGTAACTTGTTTGGAGAGCCTAGTCTGTATCCTCAGATGCATTAATGGAGTCATAAGGCTCTGCATGGTCTCACACACTCCCCTTTGCTGCTCTCTTTCCTCTCATTCCTCTCTAGAGTCTCAGGCTTTCCCTTAGGAACTATTTTCCCCAAATTCCTTCCCTTCCTCCACCTCTCCGCTACTGCAGCCAAAGGCTCTTTGTAAGAGTGGATCACAGTGCCATCCTGTGGATAACTAACTTTACTTCAGAGAGGAACTGATCTCTGTACACGTCAGTCTTTGCTACACACAACCCAGCCTATTGATGCTTCTATTTTCTTGTTATAATTTTCCCTCCCCACAGCTTCCCTCTGCTTTACTTATGACCTTTCTTCAAAGATCCCTTTTCTTCTACATAAAAGAGAAGTTTAACCCACAAAGAAATACATGAAAAAAGGGAATTGACGATTTAGTGAAGATGTTTTTTGGTGTTCCATGAGAAGCATCAAGTCTTGAGGGGAAATTTAAATTATAGGAGACCTGAGATTTGTGCAACTTCATATTCATTCTCACCTCCTCTGACCCCGGAAGGAGAACACTCACTGCCTTGGCCTCTTGCTCTGTGACTGGATGCACCAACAAAGCGTTTCCTGGAGAAAAACATAAACATGGCTGTGGTCCTCAAGGCTGCATCTCATCAGAGCAGAAGCTGTGTGCTCTGGGGCTGTCAGCCTACTGTAGCTGTTTTAGGGGCTTGCCTGGGCACGCCATCTGCTTAGGTTCACTTTCTACTGAGAAAGAAAGGCATGTGCAGGGAGCTGATGGCTGCTTGGGTCTTGTTCTGTTATGGCACTGGGATGCAGCTGGTCTGCATTGTACACCCACCAGCTTGGAGGCTCTTCTGTGTCACTCATAGTCTAAGAGATGACTTCCTGTTTGCTCTTTGGTTGAACAAAAAAATACATTTTTCTAACCAAGAGTGGCAGACAGGAATGGCCTTGAAAAAACAAAACTAAACCAAACCAAACCTGCTTAAGCTTATTGCACTGGGGATGGTTCTTCTTTATTCCTAAAAAAATATATTACTGTATATAGACTGTACAGTTCGATAAACTTCTTCCCTCCTTGCTTCACTGCTGATGAGGCTGAACTCCCAGAGTCCTCTGAAATGCTCTGCTTCACCACACTTAGCTTTGCTGCTGTGTCCTGCCTACCTTGGTCAGACTTTTGCCCGACAAGTGAATGTCCCCTCATCTGAAAGCCATTAGTAGGCATTCTTGAGCCCAGAGGTAACAAAAAAATAATGAAATGCAACATTACCCTCCCATTCTCTCTTCCCTATCAGCTCAACGTGCTTTACACAAACACACCCATCTCTTAAGCTTAATTTCTGAGAAAACTGACTTTAGCAGCCAGCCATATCAGAGTAAAAACCAGTCATTTTGGATGGTAGCTGTTTGCTACTGTCATTTCTGAAACAGACTGTAGTCTTAGCTACTACAGCGAACTTCCATGTTTCAGGTCAAAACAGACTGTGTTTTTTCAAAGTGACTAGTGAGACTGAATTCAGTTTTTGCATCTCATATGACCCCTATTTTCATAGTGCTCTTAAAACTGGGTCCCTTAAGGAGGTCTCAAGTTCTATTTTCAGTTACACTATAATTTTTAAAGGTCTTGGGCGGAGTTTTCATGTTTTCTTTTTGTCATGTGACACACTATCACCTCAAAAATATTTAACTCAAATTCCAGAGAATGAGAAGACATGTACTTACCCAGCATGTACTCATTCTCCACACCAAAAGTTTCTATTTTCCCTGGGAACTCTATCCAGAGAGGCCTGTAGAAAGAAAGATAGTGAGATTCAGTTAGTTTCTCCTCTCCCACCAGTCTGTTCAAGATCTTCTGGTATTTTCAGGCTCCATTTTCTCCCTCTCTTTACAAGGTAAAGCTATCAAGAAATTAAGATAGGGCAAGGTCCTCTTCTGTGCTTTAAAGTACTCCTTTTGAGTCACTGATGAGAGTTTCCAGTACAACATGGGTTAAGACATTCCAATATACCTATGGTTTGGCCCCCTGCAGCCTCACTTTCTTCCACACTGCCTTCTTCCTTACAAACTTGCACTACATATCCCTTCCTTCTGGCAAAGGAGAGATGGATGAGCCTTTCTGTCACAGTCTACCAGCAATGCAGACACCTGATGAGCTAGTCCCTGCAGCACGGTCCTTCCTGTTCTCAGCAGCTCACCGCTGCTTTTACAGCGTTTCTCCTCCTGGTCACGACTGAAAAACCTGCACCAGAAGTTTAATTTCAGTCTTTCTCAAAAAAGGGTAGTGCATTAACCATCTGGTTATAGAACAGGTGTTGTATATTCAAAGAGATTATGGAAATAATAGCTCATTCAGAGGCAGGGTCTGGGTTTCGTTACACAAAAAAGCCTGGCTCACCTGCTCACTCATGATCATCTACTTGTTCGCTGCAGCTCTGCTGTTTTTGTGCTTGCTAATAAGACACATTTTCCATTCTGCTTGTCTCAGTGTAAAAATACCATGCTTCCTCTCTAATTCTGTACCTACTGCAGCAAATTTAACATAATCAAAGTTTTATTTAATATTGTGGGCAGTGCACATGTCAACATAAGTTTCATTTCAAGAAAGACAGAAACCCAGTGTCTATGTCAGTGCATACAAGAGGGGCATCTACGCCTTTACACGGGCAGACAGATGTTCACGCTGTCTGTAATGCAAATGATCTTCAAAACTCAAACCACTCAGCCCTTTTCAAAAAGACATTTATGTTTTTAAACCTTAGGTTTAACCTTAGGTTGTTATTTGCATAACAACAAGTAAAGGCAAACGTGGTGCAAAAGGAGAATTCTAGGGCAACTTCAAAGACACAGCAACACGAGGAAAATTAACGACATTCATCCCTCGGTGAACGGATTGTTGCATTCAGTTCCACCAAGACACTTTTTTAGAGGTAACAGAGCAAAAGTTTATCTTCTAATTTCATTTCTGTTCTAGATAACTAGATTCTCTACTAAAAGAAAAATTATAAGAAATACTGCAGAGATAAATTATCAAATTATCAATATGAAATAAGCTTTTATAACAGTAACAATTGAGCAGTAACAAGTATTTTCATGAGGGGCAAAATGTTTCTAGGTCAGCAAGTTCTGAGTCCATTAAGCTCTGGTTTAAGTGTGGGTTGGAATACCACGTAACGTTATTTATTATGAGAAGAAGTTTGCAGTCCACGGTATTTTAAATACATTAAAGGCTGTGCAGCGTCTATTGAATTAGTGTTCCAGACGTCATTTGCAAAAAAACCCAAAACATACATTTTTCCTCAGAGAACACTACCAAAGCTTGCAGACTGCATGAAATTACAACTTAGTAATTTGTGTGTGTTTTTTCTTTTTTAATATTTAAATAAGTAATAAAAAAGTAAGAGATGGTAATTTAACTTCCCTCCTCCAAGTTGAACATAACGACTAAACCTCCTGACTTATGCTCTTACCTCATAACCGGCTCGGCCGCTGTGTGTGCCCGATAGAACAGTGTGTATAAGTATGGCAGGAGGACGTAGCGCTCTCTAATGGCTTCCCTGATGATCTGGGTGTTCTTCTTGCCAAAGAGCCACGGTTCTCGCCGTTTGCTCTTGATGTTAGAATGACCTCTGAAGAAGGGCTGGTAGGCTCCAGCCTGATACCAGCGAACAAGTAATTCTGGTTCTGGATCTCCAATAAACCCTCCCACATCGGCTAGATATTGCGCAGACAAATAAAAATACACATTTTTTGGAAATTATTCTGAAAAATGTGAAGTACTCCTCTAACAAACATTCCAAGTGTATAAATCCATGCGTTTCACAGTGTGCTTGCAGTTCTGCTGTTGGGCAGCTGCTTGTCCAAATAAGAGTGGAAAACTGGTGTAACAAGTTATCCTTTAATCATCTCGAGAGAGCTTTCTAAGTGAGTGCCTTCCCCAGTGGCAAAGGACTGTCACAGTGATGCTACGAAACACCACCTGAGGACCGCTGCTCCAGGTGGGACTCAAAGACTACACAGGAGTTAGTGGAAAAATGATGGTGAGAGCCAGGTTATTGGCATCTGAAATCAGACTACTCTGTGAAATTGTCTGGAAACGCACTGGACTGTTTAGCTTTCCACCATCTGTGTTGAAGTCTCTCTTGGGATACAAGCTTGGTGGCACCAGTGATTTATGCATAGTGAGCAACTCCAGCTGAACACCTTACCTCCACAGAATGAAATCCCTGCCATGCTGATGGTGAGAAGCATTGGAATGGAGATTTTCAAGTAACTCCACCTTGCCTTGTTGTCTCCAGTCCACACCGCCCCTGGAAATACCCAGTTTCAGCATTACACAGGAAAGTTGGGTGTATGCTTCAGCTTATGCTTGCAGTTAAGGAAAGAAGGCAAGAATGGTCATGAACTACTGGTGAACTGCTATTCACTGTAACTGTTTTTTCTTTATACACACCTGCTCCTGGAATATGCAATAAAAGCAGGTAGTGGTTTGTCACGGGACACAGGTTGTTTTTCTGCCTTTAACTTGTACACACTTTGACAGCCTCCCCTGATTTTTTTTAATCACTTGCACTCTTATGCGTCAGTATCTCTCAGATAGTTTCTGTCCTCTCTAGACTTCACTACTACCCACCAAACTTAATAGAACAAAGCAGCCTGGAAGGCATCCAGCTAGTCCTTACTTACCGTACTTCTGTGATCCAGCGAAGAAAGATCGGGTGAGGACAAACGGTCTCTCTTTTCCTGAAGAACGTCTGATGAGTCCTTCTGCAGTTGCCATTTGCTGAAAATCATAGACATAAAAGTCAGGAAGATAAACTCCGTAATTAGGATACTTTCTACATTGCCTTTTTAGCTTTTCCAAGGCAGGAAAAATAAGAAATCTGTACCCACAAATAATATTTATTATTAAAGAAATACTTTCTTACTAGAATAGACTTGAGCAAAACCAATTGTTATTATTGTGTAGTCACAGCCAATGTAATTTACATTGTTATGGCAGAGGCATGGATGTTGTTACATTTTCTTGTGACCAATCACAGAGTGTATTTTAAATATAGCAATATCCAGCACAGCAGAGTTTCAGTCCTTGATGGAGGTTACAGAATACCTACTACTGTGTAAATTACCACATTAGACATACTCCATGAGAATAACTACTGGCTTGTGTCTCCAGATACTCTACCTGGTAGAAGCCGTAGAGGTTGTGTACTTCCCGATGCTCCCAGTTGTTGTAGTGCACAGCATCTTTCTGCATTGTTAGTTCTGCCCCTCTGAAGACTGAAGGCTCATTCATGTCATTCCACACAAAGAGGATATTAGTGGATCCCTATGACACAGGGTTGCAATTAGGACGTAACATAGCCATTGCTGTGGCATAGTGTGTTTATCTCTAGTGGGTGTCAGACCAGTCCGAGTACTGATAGAAGTAGCAAAGCAAGACATGGTAATTCTACCCCTGTGGTCACTTGAAAGCTGCCAGTCATTCATCTCATCTCTCTTGGTGGCCCTTCTGGTCAGCATGGCAGCCTACAAGCCCACTTGATTTTTGTAGTTTTTACAAAATTCAGTATGTATTTGCTAGTCCTGCCTTCTAGTGAGGGAAAAGAGACAAGGAAAAGAGAGGTATTAAATAGCCATGAGGAAAAAAATCGGAGAAGTCCAGAAGAGAAAAACTGGAGAGGAAAAGCAGCATGGGAAACGTCTACTACACGTCTACTAGGGTAGTGGTTTCAACAACCCTACTGCAAAGCACAACTTTGGGGCAGGGAGGGGGGAACTGGAGATGCCCAGCAGTGTTCACTCAGATGCTTTCAGTGCTAGGCAGGAATGCTGGAAGGAAGTCCAGGGTGAAGTAACTATGAGCTATGAGAGAGCACTCCCACATCACTCCTTGTGTGCTATCATGGCAGTAAAAGCTGGAATTGCAGCAGCTGTTTTGGCTTATGGGTTGCTAAAATGCCAGCAGTTTGTCCATCCTACTGCTGCAACTAAGAGAGCAGGTTCACTGGAGGCATATGGGTACCAACTTTCTTAGCATAGGCAAGTCCATGGAGAAAATACCTCAGTGGTACTTCAGCTTATCAAGATATTTTCCTCTATGTTATGATAATACAGCTACAAAAGCCACCAATTTGCTTAGCCAGTAGCCTATCTTTTATCTTTTCCCCATTTTCAAGCTTTCTGGGATATGTACATCAGAGCAAATAAATACACACCTTGTATGTTTTGAAGGCAAATTGGTCTCCATACCATTTTCGCACTTCAGGATTGGTGAAATCCAGGTAACAAGAGGAACCTGTGGATGTGGGAGATTGGGAGATCTCAATTACTTACCTGATTTTAAGAGCATCCATGCATTGTCTATGCACTTAAATACAGTGGCCTAAAGCTAGGATGCTTTCCACAGTGGGCAGCAATAACGGGGTTGCTGTTGTTTGTGAGATAAAAGCTCAAGAGCAAGTTCCAGGCTGTCTTGGAACTCGGTGCATGCCTTGCCATGTTCTGCAGACCAACAGACACAGATTCTCGAGGTCTGAAACTCAGCACCATTTAAGGATGACTGCTAGCAGTTTGAAATACGTTCAGATATGAACAGGAAGCCAAGGAGAGACAGCATCCCTGGTATTTTGAGCTCAAACAGGAAAGTGTCACTTAGAAGCTGAATAATTACACCCTGCCATGCTACTAGAAGTTGTAATTCGTCCTTGATTTTTCCCTTGAAACGTAGAGACAGAGTGGCTTTTTACCTGGCCAACAGATGCCCTCAAAATCTTTCCCATTTCTGTCTTTCACAAAATATCCCTTGTCTTTTGCCTGTGAATACAGGGTATATGTGGGATCAACCTTAATGTGGGGATCTACAATGACGACAAGCTGCCAGGATAAGAAAATAAAACACATCATTAGCATCAACTGTACTAAATAAACCAGGAAGAATTCACTTTTGATAAAAGGCAGATAAGTTCACTTCAGGTAAAGAAGGCAGCTATGTCACTAATTTTAGAAAGCAGCTACCAGTGCTTGTATATGCTGTGCTAGACTTATGTGTAACAGCTGCATTTACAAGGAGGTCATGGATTTGTGCTTACCCATCTGAAATAAGGGCCAAAAAACATTGTTTCAGGTATAAGCAAGTACCGCAACCCCTAAAAACACTATGTTTAATTCACTACTGTATTCTGTGAATGGGAAAATATCTGACTTCCATGTTCATGTACCTGCTTAAAACTATTTGCCTTAAGACATTTAAATATACCTTAGTTTGTACAGCATACAACAGCAACAGAAGTTTTTAAATTTTTTTTAAACATCTAGGTAGTATATTTTGCAGTTATTTTCTGCTGCCTTGCTGTAAAGCTGAGAAAGTACTATAGCTCCAACTAAGAGATTATAAAACCTGAATGCTATTGCAACAGTCCCCTGTTCATTGACTTTTGGCAAAGATAAAGCATTAAGCATAAAGCTACAACTTTTACATATTAACTGTGTACATTTTAATACCTCTATAATTCCAGGGGAAATATTTTAGCTGCAAAAGCAGAAATAAAGACTAACTAAACTAACAGAATGCACATCATACTGGACTTCACCAGAAGAAAAAAACATTTAGTTTATGGTAAGCAATCCCAGTTAGTGTAAACAGAAAATAAAAAGTATTATCAATACAAAGACAAGCTGAAGCAAGGACAGCAACTACCAATGGTAAAAGCCCGTGTTAAGTAGAAAGATTTTCTACTGTGCCCACCGAGGACAGCACTGGGCTGCTTCTATAAGACGGAGCTTCACATGGGTCAAACTTAGCCTGATGGTCAGGATACAGAACAAATTACGAAATAACAAAATGGCACGAGGAGCTGAATTAATATTTTGCACACTGGAAGCAGACCGCAACACAGCCTAATGTACTCTGTTGTAGTTAAACTCTGCAGTTAAACCTCAGCATCTGAAGTACCTTGCTTAAAGCTAGATTGAGTAGCTTCACACTACAAAGAAATATCTTTTCTTTTCCTGATATATTATTTACCTTGCGTTTTTTCTTCCTGAGAAGTTCTTGCATCTTTTGGGGTTTCTGGAATTTCTTTTTGTCCCAAGTAAAATACCTCTTGCCATCTGTGTGCTCTATGTCCAGCCATATCACATCATAAGGAATGCCATGTTCATCAAAGCCAGCATCTACCGCCTTCACATCTTGCTCATCCTCGTAATTCCACCGGCACTGATGATAGCCCAGAGAAAAAAGCGGAGGCAGGGCTTGAGTGCCTAGGAAGAGTATATGGATGAAGATAACACTGTTAATGACTTTCAGGATTTTATCTAGAGACTCTAGAAAAGTTAACATGATTAATATGTAAGTGTCTGGAGCTAGGGAATGCTGGCCTAAGTTGAGTCTAAAGCATGTCCTTCACACATAGGTGGCTGAACTCTGGAAATGTCAAACCCTACAATGGGCTCAACAGCCAGAAAGAGCAGAGGGCTGTAATCATAATACAAGAGTGAAAAGGAACTTGATGTACCATGATGCTGAAATGTTATTCCAGTAACCAATATAATTTTATTCTTTAATTTTTTCTCATGTAAAAATATTCCAGGTGAGCTTAACTGTCATTAATGCAAACAATTACATAGATTTTAATCAGTAGAATGCAATTCCTTTGACTGAACCTGAGTAGTATAAACAGGCCCACAGGTGCTGCAGTACAAGGAGAACCACAGAATTGCAACATTAGGAATTTTTAAAATTAGAAAACATGCCTGTGTATGGCAAAACGGAGCCGGGAAACCTTCCTGAGTGTGTACGTCTGCTTGGCAATATCCTTTTGCAATCTGGCTACTTTCCTATTCCTGTTCAGTTGAACCACATTGTCTCCATAACATCGGTGCAGCGAACAATCATTGCTAACACACTGAAGAACTACCAGGGATGTTTCTGCGCTTTTAATTCTCTTTAGTACATAAAGAATTTTGCTTTCATAAAAGGTTAGTCCTCTTGTCTCCATTTTTTTATTCTCTTCCTGAGACACTTGCTTCTTTCCTTTCCCGTACCTGCATGACATCTCTGCTCCCTTCCCGGGGACACACTGGACAGTCACCTATCTTCTTTCTCTACTCTCCAGGATACATTACTCCATAACTTCAGTTTTTTCTCACTATAAGGCATCCTGTCTTGATGGTGACTGGCAGTTCAAGCCCTCTGTGTCTCCTCTCTTCACCTAAGGGAGCAGTCTCAGATAGCAGTAACCATGACACTAGGGAAAACAAGGATGGAGGCCTGTCTTCACAAAACACCAGCCCTTGCTCTACAACCTGCAGTTTGGGAACAACTGGCCTCCTGTACACAATAGGCTAGGTAAATATTAACCCACTCGTGGGTACAGTGTGTTCCTCAGAGAATCTCCCAGGTGCATGTGCTATACTGACTCCAATTAGGTGAGTTAGTACCTGTCAGTTGCGCAAATTGCTTGAAGACATCAAAAGCAGTGGGTCCCATCAGCAGGAAAACATCAATGATCCCACTTTCTGACATCCAGCGCACATCAGTGAGAGGCACTTCTCTCTGCTTAGCACTCTCTGCAGCACATCCAGGTGGCTTGTGCTTTGAAGGAAACCAAGGTAAAACTGAATCTCTCTCTCTGTCAAACTTTTGTTCAATGAAGGAACAAAGACAGAAACCCACAAAATTCACTAACACATACCTGGCAGTTATTAGGAATACACACTGAACTTTTCCTATATATCCTTCGCAAATCCTTTACCTTGCATACTGCTTATACAAAATACAGAGGTAATGAGAGAAAATAGGTAATGAGGGACAAAGTAATTAAAGCTTTTCTGTAATTAAAGACTATGCATTTTCTGCAGGATCTTTGAGTAACAGCCATAACTATATCTTGAATAATAAGGAAAAATAATAATTTTAACCATGTAATGAAGTGCTGGAATAAAGCAAGATTTTTTGTTTCAGAAAAATTCCTCAAATCCAAGAGATTGTCAAGATTTTTGTCCACCCTTTTTTCTGCCGGCTACACCCACCTGTGTACATTATTTTTGCTCCAACACTATGTATTTCCTCTCTGCCTTCTCCTCTAGACCTGT
Organism: Limosa lapponica baueri; assembly: GCA_002844005.1. Taxonomy (NCBI): domain Eukaryota; kingdom Metazoa; phylum Chordata; class Aves; order Charadriiformes; family Scolopacidae; genus Limosa; species Limosa lapponica. The sequence continues at coordinate 38,009 of KZ507376.1, forward strand.
TAAGATACAAATTCTGTAACTTGACTCTTGAAAGGAGTCATCACCTTGTTCTTTTCAAGTGGTTTAATATAAGAAATTTAGCAGTAGGGAGGACAGGAGGAAGGGATTGACAATTCTTTACTAGGGAGCAAAAGATAAATCTCCAATATTGTTGTCATGTTCCTGCTGGCCCTGTCCTGGAGTGTTTTCTTATTAAATTCTGAGGAAAGTGAGCAACTCTCACCTCAGCTGCCTTTGTACTAATATCCACCAGCGTTTCTGAAGAGTTCAGCCAGAAGATCCCTGAAGTTCTGTTAGGCTTGTGTGCCAAGAGAAGGGGCACGGAACCATAAATGCCTATTTTCTCATGTATCTTGTAGCCGAAGATATCCAAATTATAAAGCCGGTAGGCATCGCCATCACTAGGACAAATAAACAGATGTGTTGGTTATATGTACGCATCCTGCACAAGGCCAATTTTAGCTCTATTGCTTTTACACTAAACTCAGTGAAAGCTCAGTGAACACTCTGTATTATGGTCTTTTGGTTAGCATTCAGAGCTGAAATGTGGACACCCTAGACCACTGCTTCTTTGCTTTGCTCGTAGCTATCTGAATCAAACAACATTTTTGCTTCCAGTGAGACTACTGCTCATTTGCTCCAAGTCCTAAAATACGAATTCTGAACTTTCCCATCCTCCCATGGAGTTTCTCTTTTAAGAGTTCTACTTATATGAGCAATCCTGTAATTCTGAAAAAAAACTGCATGGAAAATTGAATGAGAACAGAAGGAATCATTCATGAACTTGCAGAGTGGAAAGGGAAAGCAGAAAAACTTACTCCATGTGGACAGGGTCTATGACTCAGCTCGCTGTATCATTAAACTAAAATATACACTATGTAATATATGTATCTCAAGCTGTTGTGTGCATTAAATTATTAAGACAACATTATATCACTCCTCTACATAAACAATACTGCTCTCAGTAGCAATCTGCCACCTTTACCTGGTGTTTTTCAGAAGCAGCGCTTCTGCGTGTTGTGGTATTCCATAAACATGTTCAAATCCATGTAAGGAGAAGTCCATGCCTACAGAACTAGGGCCTGTGGGAATAACAATCAAAGAGAAGATCACAGAGTTCCATTCTCAGGCTTAGCTGAAAGCAACAGAGCAGAACAACCTAACTGAAAAAAAATATTGAAAAGCAGGTTTCAATAATTAGCTCTTTCATACTTGATTTCAACTTCACTTTCATTATTACTTACATACTATAAAGGTAATGTTTTAAACAGACTTTATTGTGTTTATTCTGATTTTGATCTGCTTAAGAAGATAAAATTAATCCCTTCAATAGAAAAAAAACCACATGGAATAGCGGGTCTGTAGTGAAACTGCTTAAAACTATCTCCTGTTTCTATCCCAGTACCCACAAGCCAAGCTTTGCAGCACAGTGGTACAGCAGAGTGGATATCAGAATCAGAGTTGCCTGTTTTCTACTCCTCTTCAGCCTCAGCCACGGAAGTAGCATGCACAAGAGCCTCTGGCAGTGATACCATCTTGTCACATTACTCAATCCCGAGCAACTTTTGGCAGGTGACCACAGATCCCGCAGACTGACAAGCAGTTGCTTCAGGATCAGAACCTGCCCATATGGACTTTATTCCTCCAAAATAAAGAAACAGAAAAAACATGATGCTGGCCTGAACAGCATGAACAACAAGGGCAACAGCTTTCTGTCCCTCTGCATCTTATCTGTGAACTGAAGAAGCTCCTGTCACCAAAAAGAAGCTCTTTCAGACTTCCCTCCCCCTCCTGTAGCTGCTGGGTAGTGCTGGTTGCTATAAAAGTCTTAATGATAGTGGTAACGGACAAAGCTAACCAACTCAATTCATGTGGAATAAAACTGGACAGATAGCAGATGTCATAAATGTTGGTAATTAATAATTTAAATTGTATTTGAGCTACTGACCTACATGTTTCTATAACCTCCTTCTTATCCCTTAAGACTTCTCAGTATTTCCTTTCATAGTCACCCACTTTTGCTGTGACAACTATTAATGCTTAGGTATCATGATTTCTGATATGTCATGAGAATAAACTACAAGTGAAATCAATGTTATGTGTTGATACTAAAAAAAAAAAAAAAAGAAAATAATGCCTTATATACAAGTCAGCCAATGCAGATAGGGTTATGCTGTGTCAGAAATGGCATACAGTGAGCTGACGAAATGGGTCACATTTAATGTGTTCTGTCCTGAACAGAAATCTAATGAATATTCCCAGTACCTTTGTCAAATTTGTTACCCATCACTGGTATCTAGTAGGCAAGTTAAAAGGACCGAGCAAGACACTGATAAACATTAAGCAGCTAAACAGAAAGCAGACAGAAATATGAATAAACACAGGTATCTACAAAGCAGTAAAGTTGTTTTCAGAACTAGACTGAGACTTACCATGAGCTTTGATGTCTAAGAAACGGCCAAATTTCTCTTGCCAGAGACCTAGATCCTCTTGTTTCTCCTGCATAAACAGAAATATCTAAGCCTAGCAAACCCAACTGCTCACACCACGTATTTCTAAGAAAAATGTTTATTCACATGAGATTTGCACATTGTTAACTGCTTTTTTTGCCACATATGGTTAATATAAA
>KZ507377.1:81883-94563 GCA_002844005.1 Limosa lapponica baueri
AATTAAGTAGAAAAAACAAGGTTTCTTGAAAAGGCCTGGACTTTAGATATCTGTTTCCTTTTACTCACATTAAGTCAACCATAACGCTGGTGACTTGAAGGGTGTACACCAGCCATGCTCTTGCATTAGAGGTAAGGTCCCTTCACAGCCACAGGTCAATGCCATGTTTCCAAGTACCTGCTCAGCTTTTCAGTTAGGCATGTTATTTCACTCTGGCACATAGCTATTACAACGGATTTACTGTAGAAGAAAATGAATCATGCCCTGAATATTGACTTTGTGGACCTGATGTGCATCAACTATCAGTAGAGTGTAGGCTGACTGGGTAATGTAAATGTCTACATTTAGTCAGTACTGCTTTTGGAGAGATGACATTAACTGCTTGGCTGTGCCCTGAGTTGCCTAAAAATGGCAGCAATATAAGAGTGCAGAAGGCTGAATAATAGACTGAGGGCTTTGATGTCAAGGGTGGAGGCTGCTGAGAAATATTTTCTTATGGTGTTTCCCATTGCTGTTGCTTTATAATTATTATCATGAGAGAAAGGGAGGAAGCTTTGCAGATGGAAAGGAGGTGGATGCTGGAGGTGGATGTGGGCAGACTTGTTGAATATTTTGAGAAGCTATAAAAATGGCCTCTGCAAAAAACCTGCAACTACCCAGGAACGCACTCTGCTCCTGTAATGAAATAGACACCATTTGTGAAGGGGGTAACTGAATATGTGCAAAGCCTGGATTGGGATTTGTGAACTTAACATAAAGTATATGTGATAGTGAGTCAATAATTTCCTTATTTTTTATGCAGGGATTTTAGTATTCTTTGCAAGAATTTCTGTTTGCAGTTTAAGAAAGGGTTTATAAATGACTCATGTTTAGATTTGGCTTTTACGACAGGGTAGGAATACACTACAATGGTTGAGTTAGAAAATCATGATCCTAAAAGCATTTCAATGAATTTAATAGCAGATTAAATTTTAGGGAATTGTGAGCATCTACCCACCCGTTCTCCAAGTCAACAAGAAAAAGCAAAGGAATGGAAAAAATAATCCATGTTTTGTTGAGAAAGGGAAATTTGCAATGGAGCTGAAGTGGTGAAGGCTGTATCCCAGAACGTCAGACAAGCAATAACTTTAACCAAATAATCCTTTCATCTGAATTGCTTTTATTTTCCCAAGACAGACCATGGTCCAAGAAGGGATGTGCTCAGCAGGGTTAGAAAATGGATAGCAGGAGATGGAATGGTTTTGGAAAAAAAAAGTGGATGTATTGACTCACAAGAACTTTACAGTGCTCAGCTTGACGCTGTCTTTGACCTGACACTTACCTCCTTCCTCTCTGTCATCCCCAGGAACTATACCTCCAAGGTTCCAAATGTTTTTCTTGTCTTCTTCTCCTTTTTTCTCTTGCTTCAAAGCTCTTGTTTCTTTTCTTAAATCATTGTTTCCCTTTTCAGGGACATGGAAAAGTTTGGCTTTGAAAATGTTATCGTTTCATCTCTTTTCCTGTAATAAGGCTTGGCCAACTGGTCAATATAAGCACTCCAGTCTGTGGTTGTTGTGATGTCTCTCAACTGTTTTGTGGGAAAAATACAACAACAAGAGGACAAAAAAACCCCCAGTAAACTGTCATCTCCATGCAAATAGGGATAATATGTTACTTTTCCCTCACTGCATGAACATAAATTGCTCCCAGATTTTGTTGAACTTGCAAACAATATGCTTTCTTTTTCTTTGAAGGGAAAATTTAATAACTGTGAGCAGGACTGCGAGTGGCAGCATCAGAGCCTCACTAGTGAGCATATAGCGAACACTGGCTAGTAAATGCAGTGCTATCCTCGGGCATGACTGGAAAATTATCTCTCCAAAAAGTCAGGGATGAATTGGAAAGATATGCTGCAACTCTGCCTGCAGGCAAGTGTGCCTTGAGCAGGAAGGTAAATGAACTGCAAGTTAGGACAGTATGGTTGAGAGAGCTGTCAAGTTTAACACTGCATTTGGCTTAAAATGGGAGGTTTGGGGGAACTTTAACGTTTATGAATCAACAGAAATTGATAATGTTACTGCAGCTACTGTGGAACTACATTCACTTGACTGGTTTGTCAGGGATATTCCTATTGGTACTTTACAATTTTTCTTTAAAAAATTACTTGTATTATGACACTTCTCCACAGTGGCCAATGCAGGAATGCAATCCACATTGAAATGCTGCTAAATATAAATGACATTTCATAATGCACTGTATTAAAAAATTTTGTAATATTATAGAGTATCAGAGTGTTTTAAGTGTCAGACATTGATGATTTGGGAAATGATGTGCTGCAAAATTATTACAAGATTTTATAGAATTATTGTAGTGATATGTTAAATGCACCAAGAAAAGCTTACTCACAAACACTTGCACATTGCTGTATCTGAACAATGATCTATTAAAAATGTTTTCATAAAATATTTTCATGTGATTAGCGTTTAACATATGAGAGAGAGAAATGAGAGGTGATAAGAATCTGTACCTTAAGGTGGTTTCTTAACCCCCACCATCTTCTATTCAGGCACTGAGTATTAGACAGACACAATAGAATATTCTATTCTATTTAAAAAACAGACACTGATTTTGGAAACCCACCTTTTTGGAACTGGTTCTCAGATCATTTTGGTGTTATCAGCCACTCTACCAAGGACCATCCCTTCTGTCATGAGCTAGCCAGCATTTCACTCTAATACACTGAATTATGTAGCCATATTTAAGGTATTCATTAAGGATTTGTCTGGACTTGACTCCCTGAGCTTTCATTTCTCTGAGTTTCCCCACACAGACTAAGATTCAGTCTTCATTGTGTGAAGAAAATGGATCTAAAGTCCAGTCCAATTGGTCAAACAACTCATCCACTGCACTCTAACTCCCACAAAATATACACTGACATCTTTTTGAGACTATGGGATTTATAAAACAGAAAAGTTGTTACGTAACCTGGAACTTAAAGAATCATAAATCTTCATTGGACAAAATTTGCTTTCTGACTCATGATAAGGGGGAATATGATTCATAGGAGTCTCTTCTTTGTGATTTATACATCAATGTATGCGGTTTGTCACACAATAATTTTCTATAGAGAAAACTGAGATGTGAGTAAAATTAAAATATAACATCCGGAACAAATCAAGAACATTTAGATAAATTACTTTGATTGAGAGCTGCTTGGTTAGTTGATAAAATCACCATTTTCTACAGAAAGCAGTCCTTATCAAGAGTGGTTCCAGCTGAAAATGTCTGGCAAGCTCCATTCACCACTGCGGTGTTGTTAACACATGACAGAGTAATCCATCTCAGAAATGAGCACCACTTCATCCTGTGATGAAATGCACCCACACACAGTTGAACATCACATAACGTGAGCGCACCAGAACATAGAAAATACATTGCAAATGCAAAAGTAGACATACATGTTTAAGTTCTCAGTTTTATAAACTGGTAATCCTCCTTTCTTCCCATGCAGCAGTGCTAACAGTTCACCTGTCAAATCCACTATTTAATAATCTGCACAAACCTTCTGCACATAGTATGTATATATTTCCTTTCTATGTATATATTTCCTTTCTGTTCTATCTACCTAACATTGATCCATCTGCTCAGCTTTCCAATATTTCATTCACACACTATTACAGACCTTTGAATGTTAGTTACCCCATGAGATGAATGGTGAGCCCAGTTAAGAGAATTCACATTCCAGTCAGGTGTTTTCCTCTCTTTTTTTGGTGGCTTGTTTGTCTAGTGGTGATTAAGGTTGCAGTTCCACTCATTAGTGAAGTGTATTAAATGGTAATATCAATAACTGACAACAGCACTGTAGTAGGACTGACTGTTCCACAAATCTATAACAACATGCCAAACAGAGCTTTCTGAACATTGTGTCTCCACGCATGGTGGAAATGTTTACTCCCTGCTTCCTAGCCTGGCTCATGATCAATGTAAGGGTTATAACAAGAGAGTGCCTGTGAAGCACAGTAGCACTATGCTCCATGCTTTCAAGTAAAACTACCTTACACTTAGAGATGCCAGGGTAGGTTTGTTTACTTTGGGGGGGGGGCGGGGAAAAGAGAAGAAAAAAAAAAAGAGAAGACAGCCAATTAAAAAGAAAACAACCATCACAGTTCCTCTAGATGAATTGCTTCATGAACCACCACTTACAACTCTCAGAGGTCAGGGTTCTGATATATATTTAAAGTCTAGTGCTCTTAGACATTATACTCAGGATCTTGTTGTAATACTGAGTTATCAGCCTGAGACATTTTCCGCTTTGGGGACCTGCTGGGACAGATGTTGTATAGAGAGGTAAAGAATAACTGCCCTTACCATAAAGACCATTTAAGACATAGCAGATGGATGAAGTAAAGGGAAGTTGGAGATGGCACTGGGAGAAACGAGTAGAGAGAGTAAGATTACAAAATTAATGGGATATTTTAGCCCAGGAGAGGAAGATGAACATTTTTAAAACCAGTTTGAAAAAGTAATCACAACTTACCATTAACCTACTTATTACTAGACAACTGTGTGATGGAGAAATCTTACTGGAAAAGAAATACGTCTGTGCCTATTTTTGTGTGGGCAGGGGATGGCTTAGTTTTATAAAGAAATATGAGATATGCAATCATGTTGTTTGTCTGTGTATATTATAATCCATTTTCACCTAATAGTAACCAATTGTTCCAAGAGGAACTTAATAGTACAGTGATCGATTGGACTGAATTTCAGGGAATCTGAGGGTGCTACATTTCAACATGCACTGCCACGGGAGACCAAACCTCTTGCACTGTTTCTTGGTTTTGATGGTAATTTGAAATTTTGTACCTTTATGAAAGTCCTAATAGAAAATGGATCAGTCTGTCCTTCAAGTCTGAGTTGTCCTGAAAACATAATTCTTTTTCTTGAAGAGAGGGAGTAATCAAACACACTGTTCCTGTTCTAAATCCATTTTATTCCAAAGTCCTCTCATATCTTGGTCACTAAGGGCCACTACACATCTTCATCTCATGTTCAGAAAAAGCATTCCTATTACTCTGCCATAACATAAAGTACATATCTCTACAGAAAATATTGCCAGGCCATTGTGTTAACACCACAAGTGCTAAGAGCAATTTTCCAAGGTTAGCAGGCTTCAGTTTCTCAAATCCATGAGACTCATAAATTTCCTGTTAAAGACTGTTCAGTAGTGTAACAGATCTTTCTTTCAGGAAACATTTCTTGACCTTATACTACATTATTATATTCATTCTAACAGCTCGTCTTTTTACATGAGTGAATTGTCCTAACAGTCAGGAGCTGTAAAACATTTGATTGTAATTTATGTGCTTGGTTCCCTTTAAGAAATTCTCTACTTAAGAGAATTAGGAAACTTAAGAGATCACCTGATACATCACCACCCTCCCAGATCAAGACAATTAAATCAAAATCCTTTGTGAGAAGGAAAGAACAAGCCTACAAATAACTCTACAGAGGTTTGCAAGACCTGCTGTAGTGTCTCTTCAGTAAATGGTGAGTTAGATATCTCTGGACTGAGGATAGCAAAACTGGAGAACATTTATCACATGACTGTTTTCAGTTAACTTGCATGCATTCAAAGACTCGTCCCCTTGAGCTATGATTTTAATCCCCAGAGCATGCCCATGCTCTTTCCCCTTCCAAAACCAGTGGAGGATCCATCAGCCTTGAACAACATAGGACTCTACTGGATTGCATTTCAGGAGCTCCCTCCTGAAAACCTCTAAACTGTGATACTTATTTCCACAACAATTCCATTCATCTCTGAGTTTTGGAGAAGTAATAAAATTACAATAAAGGAATAGTTTAGGTTGAAAAGTCCCTCTGGAGGTCACCTGGTCTAACCTCCTTGCTCCAAGGGCATTGGAACTTTGAAGTGAGATCAAAACTTCAGGTACAATGGTCTTCTCCCAGTCACCTGCTGTAGGACTGCATCTCAACTCCAAAATAATACATGCTAAAGAGAGAACAATGTAGTTCATTATTAGAATGGAAAATGTTAACGGAAATCCCTGAGCTGAGATCCCATAACTAATACTTGCATGGACTATGCCTCTCTCTGTGTCCAACCCACAGATCTACTGGTCGTCTGTGGTTCTTGTAAAAGAGTTAAAACTTTTAATCCAATTGGTCTGATCCATACTACCTTCCACTGCAAACAACTGGACTGTTATTTACATGCATTTCATGCCCCATTTCTTCCTCCCATTCCATTTGGTTTGGGTGTTGAGACATACCACTGACTTCAATAGGAAGAGCATTCATCTCTTAATTTAGAGGAACTCATCTGTGTAATTACTTACAGGCCCATGTTACTAGAGAGGGGATATTTTGCCAGAATTAAAAGATTCTCGTCACTGCTCAAGGACAGTTTTGTCAGTGAAACTGTCTGGGAAGTTACTTAAATCTCTTCAAAATGGATGACAAGGTTTCCAAAGTTTAGCTCTTATAAGAGAGGTGACTACATTGTTTGTCACAAAAGGAGAATTACATGTGTTTAGCAACTAAAGGACTTCCTTATTTTTAGAAATGAATAATATTTTTAGGTGTTGCTATGGAAGCAGCTTTGAACATGATCAGAATGGGGTAATACAGGACTTAAAATATACTTGCAGAAAATTGCCTACTCACTCTTTGAGCACCCTAAAGACCTCAGGAAATTTATAAGATGACATAAACTACAAATGTAAGAGGAATCATTGCGTAACTCCAATCAGCTGAAATAATTTCAGAAATGAGGTTTGTAGTGATGAGGTACACTTTTGAAACTGTAACATAGACTGTAAGCTGTAAGACATTGTTTCTGGAGGGAACTTAACCTTACTCAGTAAAAATCCTCCTGTGGAACAAGATCTGCAGAACAGGAGATACATTGATAGTCAAAATTGTACAGTTTTGGACCTTTTTAATCTCCTACTTTAGAAGTAAACAGCTACATAAGTTTATCTGTCCAGTTATACTTTTGGCAAACTCCTCATAGTTGAATTAATTAAAAGGGAGATGTCTGTCAAAAGCTTAAGACCTTCAGGCAATATGTATTGGGTCAAAAAGTCCCCCATATTCTGCCAGCTTGGTGTATCTCACGACATTAAGCACTTTCTCTTTCTACTATATTACAAATAATTTCTAGGTCATTGACCAATCTGAATCTATTTCACCAGTAAACATGTCAGTATCAACAGGATATATGAAGAAATACTGTGAGGAGCTGAATGCTTGCAGCTTCTACTGAGAACAAGGTGAGGTCCATGGAAAACAAATGGGTCCATCTTTTGCCTGGGTAAAACCTACCACAAGGCCAATTGTCTGATAAAACATTATGAAACACTAGTTGTGTTGTTTCTCCTTTTCCCAATAACCCTCAGCCCTGGGGATGGAAGTCCACAGGAAGAAAGGTGAAAATGAAGAAGTCAGTGCATTGTTTCTTCCTGCCACCCTCTGAAATTTCTTCTTGAGAAAAGGTGCAGAAGTTGCCGAGACCTTTGAACGTTTGCAAATCCTTTCACTCTTGCTCCTGTGAAGAACTTTGGAATACAGAAGAACTGTGAAGAACTTCTCTGAATACAGAGAAGAGTTTTAAGGTGTTATGTAAACTTTTTCAGTATTTATTTCACAGGGGCATTATTTGGCTCACAACTGAACAGGAAGAGAAAAAAAAAGGAAAAAAGGAGCTAATTCTCCTGTGAATTTAACCTTTTTTGGCTTATGGAAATCTGTGATACTGGAATGAAAAGTTGGAACAAATACCCCAGTACTGATTGGCATAGGTATTAAGGATCCTGAAGGTAGAAAGTAGTGCTGAACTAGGGGTTGCAGTTCCACTAAGAACACACATTAAGGTTTCTACTTTTTGATTCTAATTGACGCATTACAGTCACCTTTATAGTTGACAGTATCAGCACTTGAGAGTTGTCAGTCAGCCCAGATCCCATCTAGAAAGGACAAGGGCAAGGGAATTTGTCAGTGTATTCACGCACAAGTGAACTTCCAGTAAGCAGCTGCAGTCTTTAACTTCCAAGAAACCTTTATAATTACATTATTTCTAGTAAGTATTTCTAGCTCCTCAAGGTTGGCTGCAAATTTTGAATATTTTCTTAGAACATTACACCTCTTCATGGCTGGAACTTCATAGCAGTGTTTAAAAAAAAAAACAACAAACCAAACCAAACCAAAAGAAAAACCCCAACAACAAACAAAAACCAGGAAGAGACTAGCTTATACCTTTTTAAGCAGAGAAGCAACTGATAATTCAGGGTAGCATTCCCTGGTAGGGTAGCATGGTCAACATACCTAAATTTAAGACTGCAGATTAATGAACCTGAATGTAGGTCCCTCTCTCTGCATTAGCTTTTTATTCGAAGGAGATTTAATCAACTTAACTAAGTGGATCCTAAACAGTATAAACTTTCCAGTCTCTAAACTTGTGAATTCAGAACTTTTCTTGAGGTCCTGGGAAAGACAAGTAAACATCATCACTTCAGATGATTAGATCTAACAGTCAATACAGTAAATCCATTAACAATCCCCCAGAAGCTCTTCAGGGCATGAACTGACTGCTATTTTGTGTATGTGTGGGATTTAGTGTTTTGAGACCTTCTTAGTAGGTTTTTAGATTTGATTATAAAACCCAAAGATAGCACTAATTCATTCATGTCCTTGTAACCAACATCATTAAAACACTCCTGGATTATTACTGTGTCTACACCTCTGTCTAAATGTTCTCCAAGCCTGACAGCATGAATGAACCTTCCAAGTATAAAAATGGAAATGACAAAACAATTTTCTCTGGAACAGGCAGTATGAATTATATGTATTTTTGGTCCTACTACATTGCCAAGATTAAAAGATGTAACTATATTTATCATTACCCATGAAGCATCTGAAATGTTTCACTGAATGATATTGATAAAATGTAGAAAAAATAGGAAGGAATGGATGAAAGTGAAAAACAAGGTATAGAAAGGAAAGACTGACAAGGTAAAACATCCTGCTTATCTAAACAACAGATGCAAGTGCATGTGAGAAAAGAGTCTAATATTTTAAGATTTTAAAATTATACAGCAAATTGTGTCTAACTAAAAAAATTAAAATACTCTATTGTCAGGGACATGGACACATCTATCCTAATAGGCCATTCCATCTCTGAATGCTGTCTTCAGCTGTTGGCCTTCTGTGAACTCTCTCCAGCTTGTCAGCATTTAATGCCTTTCACTCTACAAGCTTCTAGAAGCAGGGTAGTGCAGACTTTCATTTAAGCTTTTGTCAATAGTGCTGTAGTAGTTTATTGACAAAGCATGATTTGGGATTCAGATCCAGGGTCATCCAACAACGTGAAACACTGCAGTGAGTTAAACCAGCTAGTGATTTTAGGATTTTAAGAACGGGTTATGCAAATCTGCCAAGAATGGTTTCAATAGCTGTTCCTGCCTGATGAGAAGGGACAAAGAAGGCAACTTTTTGTGGTCCTCCTAGCTTTAGTGTGTGGAAGAAAAAAATAACATAATAATTTTGGTTTGCTGCAGACAGATGTTTTCCTCTTTTCCATTTTAAAACTGTTTCTTCTCCCTTAAGGGGTGAATTTTTTGCATTTTGAATGCATGAAAAAACAACATGAAATCCACATAAAATCTTTTTCATGTCTCATCTACTCCACTTGAAATCACCTTTAAGTAACAACTCCCTGCTGTTAACTTTTTAAAAAATGAAGCCACTGATTCAGTGATTTCAAAATTCAGCATAACTTCATTCACTATTGCCCATGTCCCCCACACCTACAGAACAACTCTTATTTCCTCCCTGTTGGAGAAATTGGAGTGAAAAGATCTAAACAATCCGTACTAGTTCAGTGCTTCTCCTCTTGGCTCCAATTTGCTTGGAATATAATAGAGTTGAATACAAAAAATTTTAGAATAACAATTATTCAGAGTGAAAAGAGGAAAAAAATGCAATCTAATGTCCAGAATTATTCTTTTTACCAGTATTTGACCCTATTTGTGTAAATTCAGTGAAGAATTAATTTTTTTTCCCTGCCTGGACATATTGATTCCTTTATTCTTCATTGCAATGTCTGATTATTCAAGACCTGAACAAAACAAATAGACCTATCTTTTCTCACTTAATATCTTTTTTGTTTATTTGGTTTTTTACCATTGCATTTTCCATTTAAAACACAAGGGGATGAGCTAAAATCTGAAGAGAGAAACATTAATAACGTAGTAAAGAAAACAAAACAAAAAACATTGAATAAGAACTTGTTGTAAAACAGGAATAAAGTGAGGTTTCCTCACCAGCCAGGAAAAAGAACGTGAGCACTTAAGGGCTCTTTTAGTATTCAAGAGAAAACTGACTCCCAAATCTTGCTGTGTCTTCCATCTTTACATATATTACAACTCCTTAGTAACTAGATACATTCAAGAAGAATAAGCTCAAATCCCATGTTTGCCTCCAATTTCTTGCACATGTTAGTGGCCCGACAGAAGAAAACTATCCATGACCACTTCCTCACCTCTCCTTTATTGGCACTTGTGTTTCTGGAGCCAGACAGAGGAACTGGTTCAGCTGAAAGAAACATACACACAAAAAGTTAATTAGTTTCCAGCTGATAAAATCTCTAATCTGTTCCTCTGCTCACCCATGTGAATGCTGGTAGAGCATAAAAGCTCCATGCAGAGCACCGCTTGTACTGGCTTGAAGTGATTGTGTACCTACAGCTTGAGAATTGCATTTCTCTGTTTTGGAGAAATGCTGTTACATCTCACGGTTTATTGCCTGCAAAGGATTATGAAACTCCCTGATGGTAAGTGTTGCAAAAGAACAATTTCTTTTATAAATCGGTACTTGTTTTTGGCTTCTTTCCCCTATTCCTCTATTCCCTACTGAGCATATATGACTGTCCCACATGATGTATACTTACTACTTCTGACTTGAAATCTTCAAGATATGCAGTGCCTGCTGCTCAGTGTATTTCCAGCACAACATACGATGGAAGGTTAGGTGTTTTCATAGGTGAAGAAGTCTTCAGTAGCTGTCAATTGGTTAACATAAAGTCTCCTTGATGTCAGTGAATTTGTTGCTCATGATCTAGAAAATTTCGTCCAGTGTGACCAGGATCATTAAAGAAGTGATGAACCTATTCCAAGTAACTAAACAAAGGAGAAAGTTTAGAGACAGAATATTTTGTTTTCCCAATTAACTGATGTCATATAGGCTTTACCTGCATGCCCCAACACCCCCACCCCCTTTTCCCTTTTCCCTGTTTCCATATTTTTCTACAAAACATGCCTTTGATTTTTCACCTCACACTTTCAAATCTCTCCCCTACCAATGCTTTTCCTTCTTTCTTCTTCCTTTATCCAAAACACCAAATTGGTCATTTGTGTACTTCCTGCTAGCTTTGTTTTTTTTTTTTCTGTGTTTATTCTATGATTCCAGCTTTGACTTTAAGCTGTAGCTGTGCTTTTGCTCCTGAACGATGCAAGAATTTTCTCTTTTATTAATTTTTTTTTTATTAAAAAGTAATTTTTTTCTGTGTTTATTCTATGATTCCAGCTTTGACTTTAAGCTGTAGCTGTGCTTTTGCTCCTGAACAATGCAAGAATTTTCTCTTTTATTATTTTTTTTTTTATTAAAAAGTAATTAAAAACCAACTCACAGTATCCTTTTTTATTTCCAACTACTATCGTTTCCCCCTTTCTTTAGCTGCAGCTGCCCTCTGGAGTTCTTCTCCCTTAATTCCATTTTAGCCTCCCTCTCCTTTTTTTTTTTTATTTCGTGCTCACTTCTTACACCATTCTTACCACCATCTCTCATGTCTTCCTGACCAAAAATCAGAATATGCATATTCTCTCCTCTCTCTTGACCTGTTAGCCATCTTCTCTAGAGTTGATCAGGCACTTTTTCTTGTTTTCTCTTCCTGAGATCCATGAGTTTTTCTTTTCCCATCCTCCTCTAATTTCACTAGGGACTTCTCATATATTTCAGAGGATCATTGTTTGTTCTTTCTCTACCCTTTTATGATGGTTATGCCCTCACTGTCTTGGGTCAGCCAGGGTGACCAGGTACGTTCCTGAACTCTACAGTTTGGATACCTGTATCCTAGATTTCAATGCAGTCAGATTAATCAAATCCCTTTCATAGTCTCTGTTTTCCAAGGAAACTTACCTCATGCTTCAAATCCAAAAGGGCTGCAGCAGAGTTCTTAGTCTTTTCACTGATTCATTGCACAATTTTCTTTGTCAGCCACTAAATAAATACAACTATCACGCTGATCCATCAATTCATTGAACTAGGACTCTCCATAAACATAGGGATATTTCACATCTAAATCCTTTTTAATCATCTTTGAAGATGTTATCTTTTATGTACACAAAAAACTCTTACTCTAGTTCTCAACCTCTCACAGTCTGATTTCCACTGTATCTTTTCTTTGTTGTTCATCTCACTTTAAACCCAGCAGAGACTGCTCTCTCTCACTCTGCTACATCATCCCACTGCCTCCCATTTCCTCTCACCTGGGGTTTTCTAATGCATTTTACAAAGTTCACCCATCCTCTTCCATTTATGAACAAGCTGTTAACTCTAAACTAAATATGTTAGGTCATCCTCAATGACCCTATTATTTAATTGCCAAAGACTTATTTACTTTGCCT
>KZ507378.1:7639-24231 GCA_002844005.1 Limosa lapponica baueri
GCTTCCAACACACGCCAGGGATTTTCAGCTCCGCTAACAGCACGTGCGTTGACATTCCAGCCTGTCCTGAGGGACACCCAAGCTGCTTGCAAGAAACACACCGTCAGAGGAAACCAGCCCTGTGGATTCTGTGTGCAGGGCTCAGGCACCTTTGACCGCGTAACCTTGTCCCACCTCAGAGGAAAATACACCAGGGCACAGGAAATGAGCTCAGACTCCAAAATATTTACGGTACAAGCAAGCCAGGAGCATTCTGTGCTTGCATTTCTTAACCTGAATTTTAGCAACGGCTAGAAAGTGAAGCCTAATCCCCGCTGCTCTGTTAGATCTTTCTTTTCTCCCAGTGCTGTGGTCATTGAGCTCAACAGACGCAGTGTTGATTCAGACACCCTTTCCCCATCCTGGTCATTACTCATCCAAGACCATTAACCAAAACCCATAGTTTTGAAAACTGCTCAGCACAAAAATAGCTTCTTTCAGGCAAGTTCTACTTTCTGGCTGCTGTTGATACTGCACACAAACTGCTTTAGTTTATCCACAGCTATTCCAGGAAAACAGAGGAAGGAGAAGATGCGGATTTTTAAACTGCAAGACACGGAGGAAAGGTCTCCTTCTGAGGTGCTGTACCAGAAGGGAACAGGCACATAACCAGTGTTGTCTCCAACACATGCCTAGCAGTTCCTCAGCCCACTGGAACACGCGAGCCTGCAGCAGGCAGGCCTTTCGAGAGCTCCGCACAGCACGCACTTTCTTCCTCCACCTACTCTTGAGCGAGATGGAAACAGCTCCTTGTGTTCCTCTGAGTCAGTGGAACAGATGAAACACAGCTTTGCTCTTTCTCTCGATGGCTAGATGCCAGGACAGGAGGACAGCAAGTGCCTGAAGGATGAGGTGGATGGGAACGGGCTGCATTCTGCTCCCTGTGCCCAGCCGGGCACACTGAAACCCCCATCTCACCCATCCAGCTTTCCCCTAAACCCTGGTTCGCACCCTGCGCTGCACACCCGTGGCCCTCCTGCCCTCTCGGAGAAGTCCTGCAGCACAACAGGTTCATGCTTTGGGGAACTCTACCCACAAGAATCTCAGTCTGTCTGGCTGTTACTCTTGCAGACCTATCCCACTGGTCAATTCTGGCCTTGGCAGGCCAGCAGCACCACGTGCCACCCTGGCATCAGCAGCCCCAGAGAGATCTAACCAGGAGCAGCCGTTACCTCTCCGAGTCTCGGTCGTATCTGAGTCGTTTCCTCTCTGGTGAATCCATCTGCTGGAATTTCTCTCTCCGATCATTTCCTTTGTCTTTGTATCTCCCCTTCATAACAGAAAGAACAAAGTAAGTATGGGAGCTATGAAGTATTCAACAGCCCACAGGAGACTGCTCTGCAGCCAGGTGGGGACCCATGAACCCTGGATGTTTCTAGGACCCACAATCCACTTATTCTGTCCTGATGGCATCTGTTGGGCTGACCCAGACCTGTGGTTGCAGCCTTCCAGCTACGGCACCAGGTAGCTCTGCTACCTTCTGAACAACAGGCAGTTACAGCTCTCCAGCTCTCCCATTCCTGGCCAGGTAGCAGGAGCTCACACACTGCACCCATTTTAGATGGAAATTTGGGTCCCACATAGTCAGAAGCCCAACACTGGCTTGCAGGGTAACAGAACCACACACAGACCCTTCTGGGAGGAAGGAGACCTTCTCTTAGAACTCACAGCACTACCTACAGGTCCAAATGCAGAGTGTGCCCACAGTTCAAAGACTCTCTGGGAGGCATCTGCTGCCCAGGCTCCAGATACAGGTCCACAAGTAGAGAGTCTGCCTGGGACCATCATCCCGCTAACGCAGGACCACCACCAAAAGTCTGCTGACCACCACAGACCCACCTCACGCTCTCTCTTCTCCAAATATGCCAGTTCCTGCTCAGATCGTTTGATCTTCATATGTATCTCCAGGTTTTGCTGGAAGGAAGAAAACAGAAGCCAGTGTCAGCAGAGGATACAAGCTGTCAGGGTCACTTGCTCCACCCGTAAGGAGTACAGGTAAAGCAGGACTTGCAGCCAGACCACCTGCTCCCCCACAGAGGCCAGGAGCCATCCTCTCCAGAGTAAGGAAGGCAACCAGTCCTATTTTAACCTGCTTGTGGTTTGGCCCGCCTAGAAGCAAGAGCTCAAAGGCAGCCCGGAACATGGGGAGGCATGTGCTAAGTTCTCACTGCTATCACACTCGTGTGTGCCAGCACCCCACTCTCCCCAAGCCTGAGCTATCTCGCTACGGCTTAAAAACTCACACCTTGATGTTATAGCACTCCCATGGCAGCAACAAGCAGCTCACACAATGCTCTGAGCAGCGCTTTGATGGGAACTTTGCCTGCTACTGTGTCAAATTCAGCACAGCTCTTCCCACCCATTTCCCCCTGCTGAGCGGAAGGCACCTTGCAGCCCCCAGCCCCCAGCTCCTCCCCACCTTGTGGAGGTTGGAAAGCTGCTGGTGCTTGATGAGCACTTCCTTGTTGGGAAACTGCCTCCTGCAGAGCAAGCAGGCCAGCTTGTTCCAGTCGGTCAGCTTGTCGTCGGTGACCTTGGCCTTCCTCGGCTGCTCCTCGCGCGGTGCCGGTGGGTGGGGAGGCGGCGGCAGCCACTGCGCCTGTGGCTGCTCCTCCTCTTCCTCCTCCTCTTCGTTGTCACTATCTCCTCCATACTCTCCCAGAAGTCCTATCAGAGGGTTCACCACCTTGGGCTGAGGGAAGAGGCAGAGAAGTGTGACAGTTCGTAGCACCAAGCCTGCGGGGCTCTGCTTCCCCAACCAATCTCCCCGTGATTTCCGTCTCCCTTCCAGCCCAAGAGCCAGGGAGCAGCATCCCAGCAGCACGGGCAGGGAATGGGAAGGAGCTGGATGGCCAGCATTTAAACACTACAGGGTGGATGTCCTCCTGTTCTTTAGACAGGCCGAGCTTTGATGCCAGGCTTTCCCAAACTGCTGCACGCCTAAGCACAAGAAGCTGACCCAAGGAGCAGGGAGTTGCTATCAGTCACTTCCTCCAGCAACGGAGATGGGTGAGGTTTGGCCTTCCTCAGTCCAGAGGCGGCTGGAAGAGTTTTCTGACTGAGGACTCACAGCTTAAACGCAGATATTAAAACTTCCCCGCGCTAGAAGCCCACAGACAAGCTCAGGGTTATAAACCAAACTGCCTTCACCATTCCATCTCCAATGATACTTCCTCCTGGCATGAGAAGCTGGCACCTCTGCCATCCAAGGTCACGGTCAGGCTTTGGTGAGCCTCTCTATCCCTGCACCCAGACTCAAACAAGGCAAATCCCAATCCTACAGAGCCACTTACTGGGGCTGCGCTCTCGTCCTTTTTCACAGAGGGAGGTAATGGTTTTTTAAAGACGTCTTCTGCAGAGAACTTCTCCTCTCCAGCCTCATTCTGAAAAAATCAGGACGAGATGTTAAGACGGCCATAGCACGGACTCAGTGCACCCAACAGCTAAGCACCCGCTTAAACAGGCCTCCAAGGAAACCAGGCAGAGGGCAGAAATGAGGTGGTGGTTTGGGTGGGAGACATTCCCATTCTGTGGAATTCGTAGTTCTCCTGGAGCTAGGCCCTTGGTTTTGGGGACAGCTGCAGCAGCTCACCATGCTGTCCCAGCCTGCTCCACTCTCACTCTCTGCTGGACTGGGGTACTGACAGCAGCCACAGCCTCAGACCAGCAACAGAGCTGGGACAGGGCCAGGTGACACCTCTGTGTGTGCACAAAGGACGTGGAGACCAGGTGCAAAGCCATCCCTGCAGCCAGCATGGGCACAGAGAAACCCACCACTCCAGGAAGAGTTACAGCCCTGCTTGCCTGAGAGATAAGACAAAGCACAAGTACTATAGGTGGGGAGGGGAAAGGATGACACCACCAGTTTTCTCTGCTGTGTCTGTGGCACAACACACAGTCAGGTTCAACCAGCTTGGTGGTGTTTTCAGGATCTTCCTTACACTGAGACTGCAGTTCCCCAGCACTGCAGCAGGATGAGCCTGTGATGCTCAGATGTGTGCTCACAGCACAAAGAGTAGGCTGGGGTGAAGCTTCACATCTACATGTTTTGCAGAGAACTGCCCTGAAGCCCTGGCCACGCTCTAGTTTAGCAGTTCATTAGCTACTCACACTTGACTGAGGAAGAAAAGTACTACGCAACATCTTACCAGGCCTGCACTCTCGTCCTTTTTCACAGAGGGAGGCAATGGCTTTTTGAAGACGTCTTCTGCAAAGAACCTCTCCTCTCCAGGCTCATTCTGAAAAACCCGAGACTGTGCATTAGGCCACCGTCAGCACAGGGGTCAGACAGTGCACACAGCAGCCAGGAAGCTGCTTCTGAGCACCCACGGAAACCACACAGCCAGGAGAAATGGTGGCAGGATTTCTCCTGCAGATTATTTCACCCTCCATTCAAACAGCACCACGTTTCTCCTAGGTCAGTACCCATGAAAGCAGGCATCCTCCACACCAGATGAGACTCCTTGGCTGGCCTGGTACTAACATCAGGGACAATTACACTCCTCAGGTCCCAAATGCCCAGGGCTGGTCATGCCACAAAGCACATCTAGGCTAACAGGCAAAGTGGAAAACAAAGTTTCCACTCTCCTGGCATTCCTCAGGCCCAGTCAGTATCACAGCACTGTTGTGGAAGACCCTGCTCCCAGCACTTATGTTCAAACACCACTTTTGGGTAGCTCCCCACCCTGGGGAGACAGCATTTGCTCACTGGGAGCAGCACTGAAGGGCACTGCCCCACAACTGGGGCTCTGGAAGGGACTGCAGAGGATGTCCTACGCAGACTCCTATCTTGCATTCCATCTCAGTTCACCTTTGCAGCCTTCTTGCCTCATCTTCCTGCCTGTGACGCTTGGAGGGGGCAGGAACTGTGGTTAGGGAAGAGCTGAGTCTCTGTTATTATCTGACTTGCTGTGTTTAAACATCTCTGCTATTTTTCTGTTGGCTCTGTTACAATCGCTGGGCGCTTTCAGCAGTGTGAGTGAAACGTGTGTCTCAGTTACCTGAATGTTTCTGAATCCTTTACCATATGGAAGGGATGAGAAGCCCTCACTTAATGTCAGAAGAGAAAAATCTCAGGAACTTATTCCCACCTGGCCAGAAAACAACTATGTTCCTGGCCTGCTGCTGACCCCATGTATTTAATCGTTTTCTCTCACTGTCCCTCCCTCTTTCAATCCTCTACAAATTACTCTGTATTTTCTAACCTCTCTTACCTCAGCCTCCTGGCCTCAGATCTCTGATCATTCTGATGCCTGGAGGGATTTACCTTAGCAGAAGTACTTTTCCCTTTCTCCTTTTTGTCCCTGCTGTCCCTGCTGTGTGGTTCCTTCCTTTCATTTGTCCGCTCTTGGCTCCCATGCCGCCGTCTTCTGCTCTCCGTAGGCGATGAGCAGGCTTCTCGGTCTATCGTGACCTCCCTCTGAAAGAGGCATTTGGAACAGACTTAGCTAAACCCCTGCAATCTTCTTACTGGGCTAATTGTCCTTATTTGGCTGGGAAGACCAGCACAGTAAGAAGGGACTGCAGAGCCTCGGACAGCTGAGGGCAAAGGCTTCAGAACTTCACTGGGGCAGAAGACAGTCCGCCACATCCACGTCATCAGAGCGCTACCCTGCTCACCCAGAATATGGACATCGCCAGGATCATGAAAACAAGATGGTAGTCCCAGAGAACCTCTGCTGATGGCTCTTTTTTGGCACCCTTATAACCATTGCTGGCTGGGGTCAGGAGCAAAGAGACCACAGAGCTCTGCTGTCTGTCTTTTAATACAGAGAGTCACATATCATGTCTTCATTAAAATCTAGCAAGGATGCTCTGCCCGTAAGTCTGCTCAATGAAGAGGAGACCAAAATCCTCCAAAGGCAGGGCTTTGGAAGCCAAAGAAGCAGTAACTGGTTCAAAGAACGGTTAATGGGTTCCTAGCCCCTCATTAAGTCAGTATTTTGGAACATGCACCCCTTTTATACAGGTCAGAGGACTGAGTGAGAGAAACAAACCCCTCTGTACTGTCCTATCCCAGCCTGTCTTCAGGATCTAGCTACAAACTCTCTCCAGAGAAGGGCAGTTTGTAAGAACGTACTAGGTGTAGAGCTTCCTGCCCATGCGCTCACCTGAGTCCTGGGGTCGTAGTATGTCCCAGCTATGGGATCGTAGTAATTCCCAGTTTCAGGATCATAGATGTATGTGGACACATCTGATGGAGCTGAACAGAGAGACAAGAGTTAGCACCAGAATCTTCCAAAGGCAGAACTTGCCTTTTACTATAAAATCACAAGCAAATATTACACTAGTGAAAGGAGCAAGAGTGGGAAAGAATAACTTTTCCCTCCTTGCCAGAGAGGTACGAGTATCCTCACATCACTCGACCTACATCTTCTTTTCTTTAAAGAGTAAGAAAGGAGACAGGTTTTCACAACTCTCCAAAGGCAAAACTTCCACATCAAAACACATTTACAGGGGCTGTGCTGAGATCACCAGACCACAACACTGGACCAGACAAAGACACGAAATACAGTAATTTCCCTAAGAACGGGGTAATGAAGACCAGGCTCTGTGTCCACCCACCCCTGTGAACAAGGAAGAGCTGTGCTCTTTCAAACAGTCTCCTGTTTAAAGTGATGACGTTCCCCACATCCCTTCCTTCCGCCGCCCCGTGGGTACATGAGAGCTCCCAACCAGAAAGGGGAGCAAACTGTCTCTACAGGAAAAGCCAAAGGCCTTAAGGGTAGGCCAATAACATGAAGAATGCTTCTCATTTCCAAAGCGTTATTAGTCAGAGCTCAGCAGTACTACATATAAGTTAGAAAAACAATCAGGAGCGTTCTTCCAGCTACTGGCACTGCTGCACAGTGTATTTTCTTGTCTCATCTAGTAATTGCCAGGCTGATTTTATCTCGTCAGCTTACCACAACAAGGGAAAGCATGCAGTAAGTTTCCTTTATCTGCATGTAGTTTTGCACAGTAAGAGTAGGGAGAAGCACAACATCAGAGAGGAAAATGTGACTAAACAAAGTTGGCAAAGGAATTCAGAAGTGGGTGTAGCAAACAAACCTACTCTTAGCCTTTAAAAATATTTTTGGGCTGATTTCTACATGTCAGTGCCCTTTTAAGGAAGAAAAGTCTCCACAGTAGGAGTGAGGCAGAGTTTAACTTACACTGTGCTCTGGTGCGTCTCTGTGATTCGTTGCCCCTCCTGTCTCTCATGCCCCTTCTGCCCTGGAGTAAGGGAACAACATAAACAGATCAGAGACTCTTTGACAAACATCGTATTGCTTCTCCTCCCTCTCACAGGCCCAAATTTCAGGAAAACAGCTCATTTAGCTACCCTAAATAGAGCACAAGCAGACATAGCTTTTCCTCTACACCGCAATGGACAGTGCTGCAAAGCATGAGACCTCTGTAGCTTCCACGAATCTTTAAATGAGGTGCTCATGGCAATCCGTATCGAAGCCTCCAGCCCATTCAGTATGGCCCTGTAGAGCACTGTAGTCTAGTAACAAGCAGTAGAGAAGAGACATTCACTCTCAGTCATCAATTAAGTCACTCTGTAAATGCGTGGTATAGAGTAATCCAGCCCAGAACTCCCTCAAGCAGCATCTTCACTCCAACTTGCGTGTCTGTGCACATTATAAACACAGTGCTAGGGGCACAGTGGCACCGAAGAGCACACTTGGGCATCATCATCCCATCTTCAAACACGTTGAACTCTCAGCAGCCCAAAGGGAAAAAGCCAAACAAAGTCAGGCCTATCACCCTCGGTGCTCCCTCCCTTTCTGGTGATCTGCAGGGAAGCTGTGCAGACCTACCTGGCCATAGTAGGAATTGTCACCGTGATCCCCATAGTCATTCCTGGTGAGATAAAGGTTACAGGTTAATGTCAGCCTGGCTTCACGTTAACCTCAGTATACTCAAAATTATCAGCAGGACCAATAAAGGCAGAAAGATCATCTTCACTGGTCCATCCCAGGAGACAAAGAGACTTTGCAGAGAGACTCTGCTGTTGTCCACAAAGATGAATCTCTCCAACTGCTTTTTTAAAAGCCGAACCCATTAATCCCCTCACAGTGGGATTTGATGGCTGGACAACAACAAGAGGCCAAGCAATATCATGATTATTCCCATACTGCTCAATCACTGAAGCTTTTTCTAGATCCAATGCCTTCAGCTCTCCAACATATTTTTAGGTTGTAGAAACATCTGTGCTAATTCATGTGCCAACCTTTAAGCACTCGGTCTGACAACACAGCTCCAGCTTTGCAGCACATCACCCAAAGGACAACCCTACTGCCTCATCTGTCTGTACCTTCTCCTCCCTGTAGCAAGATTCACTTCCACCGTACGTCCATCAATGCAGATAGGGGGATCCAGATTCTGCAGTATCTTGAGCAACCTCAGCGCCTCCTGTCAAAGGAAAGGAGAATTTCACATCCACGAGAAGGAAACATAAGCCTGTTTCCCAAATCCAGTCTGCCTGAAAGGAAGATTTTCTGCTTACGTGATGATCATAGTAGGACAGGAAACACAACACTTCTGTCTAAATACCAGTGAAAGGTATTTAGGATGTGACAAAAAGGATAAATGCAGGTTTCTCTGCTTGTCCTATGACTGTTTTCAGCAGCCAGCGAGGGACTGTAATAAGCTGCTGCTGCCCCAAAGAGTTTTGCTGAACTCCCTTCTGGACTAATGCCAAAGCACAGCTATGGAGTCACCCAGAACCAGAAAATGTGAACCCTCCAACATGGGACTGTCTGTTAATTAAGATTCTTGCCTTCGGCAGAAAGAAACCATTGAATTCAAGTTACCTGCAAACAAAATACCTGTTCAAGAAGTGTTCAGGCTTAGGAGGGTCTACAAAGAAATATACTGAGGCAAGAAATTCACCTAAGCATCACAGCCTGTGACAACAGACTGGCTCCTAAAGCCAGAGAGCAATATCTGTATTAGATATTCCCTGTACCCAGCCAGACAGCAGAAGAGAGGACTCAGTCCAGGACAGCTACCTCAGAAATACAGTGATTTCTTAGATTTCTGTGGTTTCTCTACTTCTACAGACTATAGATGCCAACAGGGGGAGCATGTGAAAGCAGGAAACTACTTACAGCGTGGGAATCCAGTTCAATGAAGCCATAGGTCTGCCCCATCCGTCCAGCCTTGTTCTTCATGATGCGCACGCTGGATGTGGAGAGACGCACGTAGGGGGCCAGCAGCCCCACGATCACTTCTGGTGGGGTGAATCGAGTAATACGCTTCAGCATAATTGCTGCAAAGCACAACGAGGGAGGTGGCCAGGAAAGAAAAGGTAGTAAAAAAAGATAATTCAGATCCAAGTTTATTGTGACAGCACAAGTAAAACTAAACCCACACAAAGCAACAGCATGGCTTCTTGCAGGTGAGTCTGGAAGCCATCACTTTTTTTCCCCTCTCCTCTTTGCAAGATGCTCGGAGTACTGCCTCCAATTGCTAACCTTTCCTTCCTGGAAAACAGCAGAATGTAGGGCCCTCCTCAGAGGATCTCAGCCCAGGGTAACTTCTGGCCAAAGAGACTTCTGCTGCTGTGCTAAGTTAACTACAACATACTGAAGCCAGCTTGTCCTGAATTAACTTTCCTAAAGGCAATTTGCCAGCATCTTTGGAGCTGTACAGCCCATCATTACTTGATGTCACAATTTGCACAACACGGAAACAGCCTGCAGAGGTTTTAGTGAAATGCTGCCCTTTCTGCAGATGGCCTGATGGAGTGCAAGCAAGAGGAATCCAAAATTGGGCCCTGTGCCACTCACTTCTGCTTCCTCCACCATCCTGTGGTGTGGTTTCCTCAGCTTCTCTCTGGGAAGGCAGCTCCTGGTGCCGGTCCATGTCCCTTCTCTTCTCCTGTGAGGGTCGTCGCTCTCTCCCTTCATCCCTTTTCCTTGGCTCCTGTTCCTGAGGCTGGCACTCCTGCTGCGGAGCAGGAACCGAGGGCTGGAGAGGCTGCTTGGGAGATTCTGGTTGTCCTGATAACTCTTGCTCAGGTTTCTCGAGCTTTGTGTCTGCTGTTAGAGAGGAGAAATGGACTGGTTCCATATACAGCGTTTAAGCACGTATTTTTCTTCTGCTATTTTCTGGTCACTGCTGCAGCGCCCCTTATAAAAGGTACCTGTTCTGCCCTTTGCATATTCCATATCTTAGCACTCTGCAGACACAGACTGTGTAAAGGACAAGCTAGACACTGCTCCTCCTTCTGTTACCTGTCCTTCCTGTCAGAGACAAGAGCTTTTCTGGTCTGCTTTTAGGACTGGCTCTTGCCTGGACAAACGTGAATCAGGGATGGTTTTGAATATGTTCCACCCATGTCCAGGACAATCTACTTGGCAGTGAAATCCTTACTATGCCTGATGTATTCTTGAACACCCATAGCTGAGCTATGTAACTAGTAACTGCCACCCAATCTCCGTGCTGGAGGAAAACTGGGTGCAGACCCCTGTGATCACTAAGTGAAATGCATCATAATACATTCACTGATTTTATCACGTGCCTACGTATCACAGATGAGGCAGATATTGCGTGGAAACATCCTACCCCCAGCCTAGCTATGCAATACAGAGAAGATAAATCCCATCAAGCTGCTGTGCTCTGAAGCATCTGGCTTCACTTCAAAAGAAATCCACACCTGAGCTTCTAAAGCTGCTGGAAAGGGAAGCCAAAGCTGTGGGGTTGCAAAGTCAGACATCACCAGCCTCTGTGCCTGCTGCTGAAGCTTCTTCCCACAAAGAGAAAGAAATGAGAGCGCAACACTTGGCACAGTGAAGCTTCACTCTTTAATGTCCCCCCAGAGCACCTCCCCGCTCTCGTTCTGTTTGGGCAGTGAGCAGCACGGCAGAACACATGCCAGTTTTGCAGGTAAATGTTGGGAAAGCTGCACGCTGCCTTGCTTGGCTGTCAGCGCAGCTCATCTTGGACAGGCTCGTATGAATTTGTCTGCAGTTTGCAGCGTGCAGAGTTTTGGCTACGCTTCACCTCATGTAAAATTTGCATGTGAAGCCAGCCTGCACGTGCAGCTGTGAAAATGGCCCGTGCAAATCACACAGACATGAGCACGACCCCGGGGATGGGGAGAGCAATTCTCTTACTGAATTCTTGCTCAGCTGATGCGTCTTCCCCCTCAGAACCACCTCGGGACTCTGGGCCTGCTCTGCTCCCTGTAAGAGAGGCATATTAACATCCATTTTTCAAGACCATCAGTCACAAAGCACACAAGAACTCATGCAAAGCTGCAGTAACGCCTGTATATGCCTGGAGGGTTGTTTTGTTTCACCCAGCAACTAAAGGACAGTCATAGAGGGGTTACCTTATTACACATGTTCTCACAATCAATACCACCAGGACAGCAGAAGCATGCACCACAATCTGATTTCACAGCATCTTAGAGGCCCTGTTTAATTTGCTCCTCAGCAGTTTTATTACAATCCACAGTTGTGTTGGGCCAGCTATGCAAATTTTGCCTTCATAAGGCCGATGGAGGAGCCACAGTGCAAGGAAAGCACAACCATGGGGACAGTGCTTCAGTAAGTACCAAGTTCTGCATCAGCAGTTATTTTATTGCCCTTCTGTCTGGGGTGTGCGGGTAAGAAATGCAAACCATCCAAAGTCTGCTCAGACATACAGTCAAAGCTTACAGAGTGCCTGGAATACCTGCTCGTCCCAAAGAAACCAAGGGAGCGTGTTTTGGCTCTCACACCCTCCCACCCAAAAAAAGCAAAGATGTTGGAAGGGCGAGGAGAAGCTCCTGGAGAAGCAAAACTCCTCTCCACGCACTTCTTACAGTCAGCAAGGTGAGGTCAGCAATTCAAGTCCTGGATTCACCTCTAATCTGAGAGCCTCAAAAGAGTAACACTAAAAACATGCAGCTGCATCTCCCAAGGAAAGTGGGCTAAGGGGAAGCCACCTCACCTACGGCCAGCAGCACTAGAGGACACAGAGCCTGTAATTCTGTGGATGAAGGACAAGCCAAAGCAATAGGAAGGGAAGGCCTTGTGCAGTAAGACCCCTCCTCACCAAGCCTCACAAGAACAGAGAGCCTGGTAGCAACCCATCTGCATGCAACATCTTCAGTGTGGACAGGGAAAAGAGTCTAAATGAAGCCCATTTAATAACCCTCCTACACAGTGCTCAGCTAGTCCACCAAGAGGGATGCCACAGGGAAGCCAGAAGAGAACTTACTTGTCAGGGCAGATGAAACTTTTAATCGACCAAGCAGAGGGGACCAGATATACTCACCATCTCTTGGGAGCTTGCAATAGGAGCAGGAAGATCTGTAGCCCACAGTACACACCTTACACTGCAATGGAAGATGGACAGCATGAGGAAGTCATGTTTTGAAGGTACGGGTACAACCTACTCCAAAAGGCCAGACTCTACAGTGCTTTCAGAAGTAACAGCCAGGGAAAAGTTACAGTGAGAGCCTGAGAGACAGGATGGTTAACGGCAGCGAGAGCTGTGGCTGGAATGGAAGGGAACCACGCCAGGCCCCACACTGCTAGCCACCCTGTTGTTCCAAAGGATCCTTTGTATTCTCTAATCTCAACTCACTCCTAAAGCACTGACAAAGTCCTTCTCTGAGTTAAACTATAGATACTAGTGCAATTTGCTGCACAGGGAGAGTGAATGAAGAGGTGTCTGCAAAGCAAGAGGCAGAGCTGCACAGGCTCGGATGGTTCTCCCACCCAGAGCCAACGTGGAAAGAGCCAAGTGTCTCATCTTCACAGCTCTCTCTGAACACAGCATTCCCAACTTCCTATTCAAGCTCTTTGTAAATACATTGCTTCTCTTTCACATTTTTTTTTTCTTTCTCTAACTAAAGCCCTGCAAATGCTCTAGGGCACGAGAAAGCTCTTTCAGGCCATGTGTGTGCGCAGCACCGTCAGGGACATACACTCCAGCTGCTTCTCATTGCACTGAGAGCTGTTGTGAAACCACCGCCTGAAACTGCTGTCTCTACCTGATCTCTGGAGCGTTGCAAGCACAGATGAGGCACTGAGCAACGGCTCTGCTGGCAACTGGGGTGCATCCAATTAGCCTCGACGAGGGTCTTTGTAGCCCAGCATGACCCAGTGGCCAAAGTGGGACTCTAACCAGAATGGATCCCTTCTCACCCTGCTGCAACCTCTTGGTCAGCAGGGATGCCCTTGGCTCTGGCACTCCCTCCCTGAAAGCGCCTGTTCCAGGAGAAGCGTGGGAAGGGCACGGGAATAAAACTGACCCTCGGGCAACTGTGCCTCCCCAGAAATGGGCCAGTCCCAGTCTGTACTTGGACTCATTCCCAAGCTTCCTTCCCTGCTGCATTTACTACCGTCAAATCCAGATCGCAGGTTCCTGCGTGAGACAGAGGGGTGGTTTGCAGTGTTACGCTGGTGAAAACTCTGGTTACCTGGGCAGTGAAGACTTGCAGTTACACACGTGGACCAGAGCGAAAGCCTGTTCCATTTGGGTTGGCAGAATCACTGTTTCACTTTGATTTTTAAGGAGAAAGGATCCACACGCTATTTTCCTCACATGTTAAAAGGGAACCACTGCATAGGGGTGGAACTCCCCTGTGCATAAAACACTGGATACCTGTACCAAAGCAACATGTGCTCATAAGCGGTACCAAAAACAAGGCAGGGAAACCCACCCAAGTTTAGAAGAGGCAAGAGCTTCAGGACAGATATATTACTCTTAAGGATCTTCAGCCACTGAGCAGATATCTAACATTCCTCTCCGCTGCCAGTGCTGTGAGAGCCAGCAGGGGAAGCACAACACAGCTCTCGGATCCCATACTTACACGTTTGCAGCGCCAAAACTCTGGGCACGGGGTGTACTCAAGGGTCACTTCTTTGCCACCGATCGTAAGAGTTCCCTGTTGAGACAAGGGAGCAAATGACGAATGTGCCCAGCACACGCAGGCTACTCAGAGGCAAAGAAAGGGGTTAAAAGTTCTGGTTCCTAAAGGTTTTGCAAGTGAAACAGAGTGAAAGGGGGAGAAAGTCTCCCAGTTCAGTTAGCTGGAGCTTTGCCATGGAAGTGGAAGGGAAACTGCCTGTGCCCTGCTCTAGCACGGGGCTACGAAGCTGCGCGTTAGCTCCAGAGGAACTAGGCAGGAGAGGCTTTGCCACCTCCCAGGAAGAGCAGAGACAGAGTAAGCAGAGCACGAGAGGGAAACTGCTTTAACCTGCTTTTGTCCACATGCTGGCAAGGGGCAGGGGGACAGCCTCCTTCATGCCAGCCGCCACCAGGCTGGCCTCAAGGCAGCTATTTCAGGAAGAACACAAGGAAAAATGCCACCCAGGCGAGAGAATTTTCATACTTGGGTTAGTCTTCATGTCACTCATGAAAGCCCGGGTTTCCTCCAGAGAAATATGCCAGTATGTGGCAAGGCCACTGGCTCTGCAGCCAGTCCTTGGTGGGGCTGGCCTCAAGCACCTGTGTGGCAGCAGCAGAGGAGCTCTGCTGCCTACAAAGACTCACTGCTTTCAGCTCCAGATATCACGCTTTGGAGACATCTCAGGAGCCTAATAAATCCTCAAGCTTTGCTGAAATGCAGATGATTTAAGGGTGAAATGAAGTCGTAGGTGAAAGCTCCCCAGCTCCTGCCCGGAGCAGTCCATAAAAGCAGTGAGTAGAAAGGATTCCTGGTGGCTGTCATCTGCTGTGGACGACAGACCATACCTGGGCATGCAGGATGCAGGCCAAGCCACAAATGCACAGACCCATGAGACATCTCATGTCACTGGAGGCACTGCCAGACCACGGAGTCTGTATTTCCCCGATACCACAATATGAGACTTGGTGACAATAATGAGATGCAGACCCAGGTCTCTCAAGTCCCAGGAGAGCAGCCTCTCTTCTGGCCCATTGCTGGATAGTACAGACAGATGTCAGGGAGCTGTAAACGGCCCCAAGCTATTTTGGGGATCTCTGGTGAGTCAGAAGCTTCCCAGGTACTCTGACCCAGTAGCCTAGTCATGTGAGAGCTCCCAGAGCAAACCATGAACATGAGAAAATAAGTTCCCAGAGTCATTATTCAGCAGTCACGATACACCCATGCATAAATTGCTGTGCAGAATGTGAGGGAGATGCTAGGGAATATGTGAAGTAGGAAGGAGGAGTTCATGGGAGGGAATCACCACTCAGCAGCGGTACAACAATAATCCTTTAACCCCTATGAAAAAACACAGCAGAAAAAGCTGGAGACCACAGATACTGCCCTGTAAGTTTGGGTTCCACCACCCCCCTTTTGGCAGACTGCCTTTGGTGGACCAAGGCTTTCCTTTCCCACCAGGCCTGTACCTGTTTAACACTTCAGGGGTTTCCTTTCTGCCCCCAATCTGTTCCAGCACTGCTTTCCCACATGGACTTGCCATTGCCTCACAGAAAGATGAGCCGTTCCTGGACCCTGCTGAGGGCTGGTGTGTGCACCCAGAGCACAGCGCTGCAACCTCAGGTGGAAGGAATCTCCCCCAGGTCTACTCACACCATGGAATATTGCCCATTTCGTATGTCCAGGAGAAGGTTTGCACCTTCTTTAAGGCATGTGAGGAAACACAAGTGAGAAAGACAGGGAAGTGGAAATCAAGGCTGTCCCACTAGGACTGTTTGTCCCCCTGAGATGGACGTGCTCCCTCTCCCAGGCAAGTCACCCATCACACCACACACTCAAGAGACGGGCAGCGGCAGGAGAGCAGGCTAGAAATGCCCTTGTCTCTCTCAGGACCCCCTGAGCCCAGGCAGGGAGAGAAGGCAGGGTGCACATCCTCCTGAGCAGAGCTGCGGCCACATCCATCAGCCCAGGAGAGTCCCTGGACCCAGCAGCTCCTCAGCGGGCACTTCCAGCCCTGCCTGCAAGCTTGGGAAACAAGGACAACTAGATCTGAGGACACTTCCTCTGGTAGGGCAGCGCATCAGATACAGCTTCATCCTGCTACCAGCCATTGAGGATAAAACTCGCCAGAAAGCCTTCAGATTATTTTTGGTTTTATGGAAGATGGTTTTTAAGCACATGTGGTGCTGGTCTCTACTGCAAATTCCGTTCTCAGAGATTGCAGAAAGTGTCACTTGCATAATTACTCCCTAATTTCCTTAACACCCTGCTGATTGCCTGCTCACTTTTTCAACAGCTTCTCTCTTACTGATTTCTTCTTGATAAAGTCGTTTTCAAGGTTGCAATCATCATTTAACGCACCAAAATGAGTCCTTCATTTAGGACACACATTGTCAGGATTCACTGACTTTAAATTCCTCATTCCCCCATTTTGCTCCTAGATTCCACCCCAAATATTTTCAGAATCTTTATTTCCTCTAGTCCCTGTCACTGCTTATTCTTTTTCATCTACATCTTCTTCCTTTTTCTCTGCAAAATGTTTTGCATAATACTCCAATTTTCAGTTCCCCTCTTTCAATTGAGCAGCTCTTTGTGAGACCACAAAGATTTTCACAGAATTTCAGGGAACAGTGCTAGGAGGGAAAAAAAATAAAGGTAAGCCCAAGGATATGCCACATGAACTCTCTGGTCCCCAGACTGTAAGAATCCCTTCCACATT
>KZ507378.1:47732-62814 GCA_002844005.1 Limosa lapponica baueri
TTTGCTTCCTAGAGACGATGCACTACTGCCCTGAAATCATGCAAGACTTCGCCAAAAGTCTATTGCCCACACACTGGGAAAACCAGCAAGGACTGGTATCGATGACCATGGACTAATGCCAGCTAAGTGCTTTTTTTTTTTAGTCCTCACCAGGCTATTCTGGCTACAAACAAGAATCAATTGCTTCACACAGATCAGCGCTGAAGATATTTCCCCAGCTTCTGAAAGGCGAGCCTCTGCAGACTGAAG
Source organism: Limosa lapponica baueri (assembly GCA_002844005.1). Taxonomy (NCBI): domain Eukaryota; kingdom Metazoa; phylum Chordata; class Aves; order Charadriiformes; family Scolopacidae; genus Limosa; species Limosa lapponica. The sequence goes on from KZ507378.1 coordinate 47,982, forward strand.
AACTCTGCTGATGAGTGGGTGATCCGGTCGTGCCTCAAGAGGAAACTCCATGTGTGCTACAGCATCTTGCGAGCTCATGGATGATCACTTCAGCTTTCAGCAAGTGCCCGAGATCTGTGTGCCCTTATTCGTGGCTGACGCAGTAGACTGGGCCACATAATCTTCACCGTGCAAAGTACTAAACACAGCAACAGGAAATTATTCCTCCTGTGGTGCATTAGCACCAGCCTTGATGGTGAGCCAAGTTGTCTTCTGTAATCAGCACAACAGGCAGGATGCACCTCTGCGTCACAGCGTGTGTTAGAGACATCTCACATCAACCCATCACATGTTCTTTGTACCAAACCCAAAGAATGTAAGTCCTTTTGGGATCTACTCCTAATCAAACTCCACAGGGTTGGTGCCAAGGCCTCTTTGTGAGGAAGCCACTAGCTGGCCACAAATCCACCCTTCAGAGGGGTTTGCCCAATGGCACTGCATCGCTCCTGAAAGGAAACAAAAGGTCTCAGTTTAGCACAGTTCTGCTGCACACCTCCAGAAACATCCCCTCGCCATGCAGGGCCTCTCCAGCCCTAAGGCTGCAGCACAGCAGCACCCGTGCCACACAGGAGCTGGAGCCAAGCGCAGTATTTCACCAGAGCTTCTGGCCTCCAAGAGCATCACCAGCCCAAATCCCACCCACACCTACAGCTACAGGGAAGGAGTAGAGACTCAGTTGTACGTGGGCCAGACAAATGCAGAGCCGTGCCTAGTGCAACAGGAGCTCTGCTTTAAGGAAGAGATCTCACTGCCTTGGGATGCACTCCAGCCATGGAAAATGGAGGGCTTATCCCTAGAAGGGAGAGATACACCACTCAAAAATCTCTACCACTTTTTCCATCATGAAGTGTAAATTTCCAGACCTTAGAGTCCAGACCTTATGAGTTTTAGCAAAATGCAACGCTAAAAATTACAATTTTAAATTTCATAGGCTTCCCAAAATATTCCTGAAACCAATGATTCATGGTTCTGATATACAGGATAGACTGCACTTGGGGAAAAAAAAAAAGCACCTTTTAAGAGTTTATCTAAGGGGCTTATTAATATTTAACAGGGCACCAGCAGCAGATCTTAGTGAGAACAAGCAAGATAATCCAGTTTCTTCTAGGACATGGCCAAGGCAGTTTTGAGTTTAACAAAGGGAGCGATAAGGTGGGCAGCTCCAAGCACCACATAAAGGCCAGGTCTGAAGAAATGAAACAAGCAATAAATGCCAGTGCAAGAAGGTGACTAAGCAGCAGTAAAGCACGTTTGGTGCCAATCGTACTTGCCAAAACAAAAGCTTTTCAAAACTGAGCAGGCAGCTGCCATTAAGTAGCTGCTAGGTTAGTCACATTTTTAGGTTACACTACATTTCCTGCATGTACCTCCACCACAGGAGTATGCCTGTCCTTTAGCATCAGCCACCTGCACCCACGTGGACATCCCCTCCAGCCCCAAGCATCTCTGCTGTTCAGAGAGCTCCTCCCTGCTCCAGTCACCCCATTTCTATGCTTTGCTCCCCAGGGGTGCAGCACTGCACTCCCTCCCCATCCAGGGTTCAAAAATGAGTATTCAGAAGGGTCAAAAGAGGGTTAACAAACCCAAATCTCCCATTTTCTGAAGGACTGCACTATTTTAGAAGGTACATAAAGAGGCTGGGGTAGAGCTCACTGCTCCTTCTGATTGCAATCAAGCTCACCTGTTCCCTCCAGGTCCTCTTCACAGAGCTCCTCCTCTCTGCACATGCGGCTCTTCATCCTGGTCAGCGTGTCTGTTCTCCACCAGGCTCAGCAAAAACTCCTCTTGGTTCCCCAGACAGGCTTGCAGAGTAAGCTAGAAAAGCCTCATGGGCTGCCAGCAATTTCTCAGGCTCGCTTTCCCTGAACAGCTTTTCCCAGCTGCTGGTTCTAACCCTAACATGAATCCTGGCTGGAAAACACATGTTCCGAGCGTGTCCCACCGCAGACTGTATCCAGGAGAATAATTTGAACAAGAGGTTTAGTAGGCTTCATGTTTCCACTTCTTACTTGGACATCATTGCAGCATCTTTTAAGGGTGAACGACTCATCACAAGCAGCTCTTTAAGATAAAGATAGCTCCGTGTGCTCTCTTCTCCAGGGCATACGTGAGTGTTCAGCCAGAGTTCTGTGCACATCAGACACTCAAGATGATATCTCAGAGTTGGTTTATGTTTGACATTAGTCAGGAAAGTAGATATAGAGCTTGAGGAGAACCAGGCAGCAGATAAGTTTAAAAAATGACAAAAATCAAAACCAGGATAAGGTGTGTTCGTTCCTCGAAGGTCAAAAGGGATCAGTTTCCAGCTCCTGGCCGCCAGCACCAACACAAGCGCACAGACAGCAACAGGAGAATGACAGGCACTGTTCCACAAGCGGCCCGGTGCTGTCACAGCCTGCACTAACAGCTCCACAGCAGGAGGCCCACTGCAAAGCCACATGAAAGCCTTGACCCCATCGAGCAGAGACAAGTACCTTCAGATGGGACCAGGGGAGCTCACGAGCTGTTTCCAACAGCCCCTTTTCAGAGAGCTGCTGACAAGTCATCACCACCAGTATCTACCCAAGCAACAGCCCGTCTGCAGCACAAGGCTCTGGGAGGGAGACACTGCAGACTAAAGCAGTTCATGGTCTTTGAGAAGATTCCACTATTACCCCAGGGTTTATGCTTTGTAATGATTAATTGAACAGACATGACCAAACACACTTGAAAAGGCAAGCTGAAAGATAAGCCAGCAAGCTAATACAGCTATTTCTGCCAAGGCTTACACATCACGTTGGAAGCGGCCCTCTCCCCCCTACAAATGGATTTGATACTTTCAGTCTGAACATACAGGCACCAATTCAAAAATGAAATAACTGATGGAAATTACAAGTTAATGTTGCGTAGGGTAGTACTATAAAGTCTGACTTTGATATTTTATCATTGTCTGTAAATATCTGCCTTTTTGATTTAAATAGAATTACTATGCCACTTGTTAAGTCTCTCATTATCTTGTTTAAATCTAGCCACTTTCAGTCTGTGGGCTTCAGAGACAAAAAAATCTAAAGAATAAACAGCTTGAATGCACAGTAAAATCACACCAGGTATATTAAGAACACTGTTCTATGCTCAGCACAACCTTCAGTGAAAACGCGCTTGCCTTAGCACATACATAGTATGTAAAAAGAAAGGGCTTTATAAAGAAGTTGAGCTGTTTTTTTCCAAGAAAAACCAACCATATATTTTCCCCCAAAACAGAAAGAGTCTTGTGAAAGATCATACAGTGGAGTGGAATCATCACATTGAAGCTGCTGAGATATAAGTGTTATCTTTTTCTGAAGCTGATCCGAACCTCACTTATTCCGAGTTAATTGTGTGTTATTTGTTATGGTTGCTATTGTTCTTCAACAGCTGCAGGCATTCTTCTCTCAAATACACTCAACATGCATACTCATGATTAATGTTATTTTTAACATTTCTGGACGGCACTCAAAAATACAGAAACCACTCAGCCAGGCTGAGCACGCACTCCTCTGAGCCAGGCGTCCTCGTCCCATTGACCTCCTACAGCAAGGCAGCCCAGGTGTATCCAAGAGACACCAGCAATCCAGCAAGCTTGCTTTTAATTCTTATGAATATTTACATACACAACCCACTGTAAAAGCACTGTTTAGCCCACATGGGCCTCCAGTTTCAAACAGGCTTGGCTTCTCAGAAGTTAATACGAATTTGATTTCACACACTTCTCTACAGGGTGACCTAATGTGAAAAGCCAGATCAAATTTACTACAGCTTCTAGTTACCCAATTTCAAGAAGTAGTTTTCACAATTCAGGAAGCTTTTATTGTCCTACACGTATCCATCTTGCGTAATAAGGATCAGAAAGCTGTTTAAATTAGTGGCTGCATTTGCAGCCTCAGGACATAATGCAAAACAAAGCCTTTGGAGTAGCCACGTAACCTAGAATAATGCTACACTGCTTAAATTACTGATGTTGACGGGACAGGGTTAAACAACAGCTTGAAATAGCTCATAAAATAGGAGCTAATTTTAACTCCATTCTTGCCCTCCCCACAATCGCCAGAAAAACTTTTTTAAAAAAACCAACTTTGCAGCTGAGGAGACAGACTGAAATAGAAGGCAGCTTTTAGAGACACGTCAGAAAACAGCAACCCTCGTATTACATGCGACCACCAGATGATTAGTAACGTCAGTGTCTCATCCTTTGAAATGGGGAATGGGAAGGAGGAGACAAGAGTTCTCTAATGAGGGCAGTAATTCCTAATAACGCATGTGAGAAGAGGCTTAGGAAGAGATTCCCAGTTCGAGTTGATTTATTACTGAAAAGTGACGCGTTTCAGAAAAAAACAACTGATAAATCACACCAGCACAGGCAAAAAATGAGTGTGTTGCAATTACTGGGTTGCAGTCAGCATTGTGGGGATGACGACAGCCACGCTGTACTACGCTTAGAAAAGAGGAAAGGAAGTGAGAAAGACTGACTGACTGTGGCCTTCAAGCCCTGCTTGTTGGGCCAGACCAGATTATGTGACACAGAGGTGTTCTCTAGTTCAAAGGTTCACGAGAAGGTTGTGAAATCTCCAGAAACAAAAATATACTTGAGAAATACCCAACTGCCCCAGTTTCTCTCCCCAGCTACTAAACACGCGGGAAGCCTTTATATCATGTATTGACACTAAGAATTCCGGCTGCTTCACGTGCAACCCGTGCTGGTAATAAGAAAGAGCACTCATGAAGGTAGAAGCCTGTGCTTTCCTAGGTTTAAAATAAATAAATAAATACTGGTTTCCAGGTATTTCCTACTAGTATTATCCAAACCAATCCCCAGGACTCACCCTGCATTTCCTACCATCGCACATCTTTGTTCCAGTACAACTCTCTCACAAAGCAGCCTTGTGAAATATTTCCTTCTTCAGACTCCTATACGTACTGATCAGAAGTACAGCAAAACGCCATTCTTGGAATGAGGAACAGGATCCAGACCCAGCATTTGCATATTTGTTTATCAAAATTAATTTGTTTATAAAACTTACTTTTACATTTTTTTAACCTGTCTTCATATCTAAGAAGGGTAACAGTTTCACGTTACTGAAGGAGAAATGTTAGGACGTGTCAGGTTTCATGAGGACACTCTTTGTGCAGGACAAGTTCCACAGTAAGACCATCTCAGAAAGAAGATGTAGAACAATCCGAAAGGATTTAATAATAATTTTTAAAAAAATCAATTGAGAATTAACCTGCTGTCCCATGTCAGTATTGGCTTTACTCGTGATGGCTATTAGAACAGCCTTACTGTTTTTCCTACTGCTCTTAGGTCTATCCAGAGGCACTAGGACATGTGCTTTACTTCTGAAGTAGCAATAAGCACAGCCATCAGTTCCGAAGACAAGAGGACAAACTAGAAAACTCAGTGGGCATTTTCATTTGAAAATACCTGCAATTATGGCACCATGGACTTTAACCAAACTGCCTAAGTGAGTATGAGTGTGAAAAACACCCTTTTGTAAACTTGAAACCAGACACGCTGGAAAAGCATTCTCACCTGAACTGTAATCTTTCAGTCGCAAGTCCTTCACGGGTGTCCCATCAGGCCCTCGGAAAGCGTTGAGAATCTACAGGAAAACCATGATCCACTTCAGTCTCCACAATAAAACCTCAGGAAGCGAAGCACTTGCTTACGTACATTTCTCTTTCCCCAAAAATTCTTTTCTTTCCAGGTTAGCTCTGTTACAAACTGACACCCATTAAGTTCCTGTAGTACCCAAGAACTCTTTATTGAGTTTCGGGAAGTACTTTTGGGTTTTGTTTAAATAAGCGAGCACCATTTACACCAGAATTCAACTATGCAAAGGTCTGTCATGCTGGTTTCAGCCAGACAGTTACCATCTTTAAGAAAAGTCATGGGGTGGCTGTTCCGAATCTTATCATCCTCCAACGGACAAAGTTTCTGCCACGAATTCTCCAGTATGAAGCTTCAGCAGCTCCGATCACCCCAGACAACCCTGGCAGAAACTTCCATGTAGGCGTTCTCATGTCTGCAACTGCCACTGAAAAAAAAATCCTTATTCAAAGTGAAAACTTTTGGAAAGGGAGTTTCTTTCACCCTGCAGCCTAGATTTCTTTTTTTTCCCACTAAAATCAGCAGTAGCAGCAGACATCTTTTCCATCTTTGTAAGATCTCATTTAAGCAATTTCAAGTAACTAAAGCCGAACAACCACACTTAGACACTACACGTCTTCTGAATCCAAAATATAATGACAAAATAATAACAATATCTGGTATATGTAAAGCAATGCTGGAAGTAAAGCATGTTAAAAAAGAGTCTGGAGTCAAGACTTTTAGACACCAACACCCCAGAAGTGACTGCAGAAAAACTCATCGTTTCCAAGCTCCCCCAAACCCCAGAATAATCAGATAAAAAATAACATTGCAATGACTTCTAAATCTGGATTTGTCCTGGGGAAAACAACAGACCATCCGAACTACATTAACCAGGCTTATAAATGGTACATTCAGAAACACTTGACAGAAGTTTTGAAAATTTTGCAATGAATTTTGGATGAAAAACATCCCACTTACATCATCCTTTGTGGCCGTTTCAGGCACTCCTCCTAGCCGAATGAGCTTGCTCGGCTTCACGTATTTGGGACAGGTCCGGTAATCTTGGTCCTTGAGTACACACAATCAAGATGGTTTTTACAAACGAGAGATGCTGGCTCACAAGATACACAAACAGTAACAAAATAAAGCAGGGTATAAATTCAAAGGCGAAGGCCCATAAGCAGAGTGGCTCAATTCTTTAACCACAGTGCTGCTTAAGATTCAGAGAGCTCTGGAGGACCAGCATTATTAGCTTCATACGCTCATTGAGCTGTACAATGAGATCTAGCTCCAGGGAAAGAAAACAGGCAAATCGCCTCTCTCTGCTTTCCAGCAGTGAGAGATTCAAATTCAATAGTAGTTATTAACTCAGTAGTCGCCTTTACCTTCGGATTTCAAAGGTAACGGAAAACAAAGTGTGTATGAGAACAGCTGTACTGCTCTACACAGGTCCACCAAAGGCAGTAGCTTCTCTCTGGTAGTGTTTGTAAGCGATGTCCAGGAGAAAATGAGAAAATAAGTTCTTCTATATACTACTTCCCCCCATAGCACCCTCCCTTTGTCTGGTCATTTTCAACTTGGGGACTTTCTGAACCAAATCTGGTTCTATGTATTTAGTGACTCTCAATTGCTAAATTGCCTTTCTCTTGAGAAGAAAGTATTTCTGAGGTAGAAAGTGTGTCCATTAAAACAACCTGGAGCATGAGGATGATCTCAGAGAAGGACAGTGAACTAGGATAGAACTGAAGTGATGGGATCTGAATGGAAGACTCCTTCCCAGCTCCTTCCAATTCTTTGGCCAACACGCGTTTAACAGAACCATCAATTGACAAAACCACCTACCTGTAGGTTCTTATAGGGCCTAGAATCTTTGCTGGGTTTTCCTTCTGAAAAGGACTTGCCATGTTCATAATCAAACATCTGATGCCCTGGCAGCCGGTGATCCACATCGCGATACTCCATGTTTCGGTAGTCAGTATCTTGCCTTCCAAGGAAATCCAGGCCACTTTCATCCTTTAACCCAAGATCAGAATCGGATCTTTGCTGCTCCCCCCCAGAAAGCTGCTGCTGTTGCTGCTTGGTAGCAAAGGTCTGAGGTTGCTCCTCTTGGTCCTGAAGAGTAGGAAGAGGTCCACGGCTATTTTCAAAATTGTGTGAAGTGTCGCCTTCGAGACCCAATCCGAGGGATTCCTCTTCTCTGGCTGGTGCTTCTGAATGTTGAAATTCTCCTTTTTGGCTACCGAAGGGAGTTCTATCTAGACCAAGTGCAGACTCGTCTCTCTTGCTGGTGCTTAAACCAGAGCCCTCTCTTTCTGCTAAAGGTACAGTAGATTGGTTGCGCCTAAAATCTACAAGGCTTTGATCCACAGGAGGCACCTCCCTATCTGAAAAGTCCATAGGAGGAGCCACATCTCTGCTCCTAAAATCCTGATCAGACCGGGACCTGTGCCTATTTCTGAAGTCTGACGATGGTGCATTTCTGTTTCTGAAGTCCAAATCAGAGGTGCCCACACCCCTGAAGTCCAAATCAGGTACATCCCTGTTTCTAAAGTCTGAATAGGAATGATCTCTGCCCCTGTAGTCTAACTCGGACGCATCTCTTGCCCTAAAGTCCGAATGAGGTCCATCTCGACCTCTGAAGTCTAGATCAAAAGATCCCCTTCCCCTGAAGTCTGATGGAGGTTCATCTCTTCCCCTGTAATCCATATTATGTGCTTCCCTATCCCTGTAGTTCATACGGAACGTGTCCCTGTTCCTGTAGTCCATGGAAGGAACGTCCCCACCCCTGAAATCCATAGGTGGCCCTTCTCTCTCCCGGAAGTCTCCAGAGTACATATCCCTGCCCCTATACTCAGAAGAAGGTGGCTCCCTACCTCGGAAATCCATCTGAGACTCATCTCTGCCCTGGAAGTCAGATGGTGGGAAATCTCTGCCCCTGAAATCATGGTGCCCCTCCCCACCTCTGAAGTCACTACGTGGTCCATCTCTAGCTCCAAAGCTGAAAGAAGGTTCCTCTCTGTTGGCAAACTGAGGATTGAGGAGGCCTGTGAGTGCCTGGATATCAAAAGGAAGTGATTCTCTGCCAGAGAAGTTGCCAGAGTGTCTTTCTTGAGCAAGACTATCAAGGGAAGGAGGATATTCCCTGTTCCACCCGGGAGCAAACCTTTCTTCTTGGCTCCCACTGTAGAAATAAAGACAGTATTATTCATAACGTGCTTAGAGTCTCAAATCTACACAGCAGCACATTCTTCTCTAAACTTTTATAGAGTTGTGTAACAGTCTAAGATCCGCAGAAGATACTGATGTTTGGCAGTTTAAGATGAGGCAGCATACGACAGATGTGAGAAAGTAAACTTGGGTGCTCCCATTTCAGCACAATTTCCAGAAGCACTCAACAGGGAATACCTGCAATATTAATGGGTTAATGATGGTAGCAATCCACATAGTCCTGCACTGCACACAGCTCTGCAGCTGTTCCAAGGTTCCACCAGCTGGTGTGGTCGTTCATTAGCATCACCAGCACACGCCTGTGAGGAACCACTTGAGCTTAAGCTCTCCGGGCAGTATTAGGAGTGGCTAACTTAACACGTCAGCCTGAGGCACATAAAAGCAGAGGTTAGCAAACATGCTCTATTAACATACTACAGAGACTCATTTATGCTTCCTTGTGTTGGACTCTAAACCGGCAAAATGCTGAAAGCATCAGTTCAGCCTTTGAAGATGCCTCCCAGGAATATGCCAATAATCGACATTCAAGGTGATCCTGTGCTCGTGCCTCCGGACTGGCTGCCTTACACCAACACTATAGCTATGAGCTCTCCTGACGGCTGCGTAAAACCACGCAGCACGAGGTTTCCCCTTAAGACAGTTTTTCAAAACCCAATGAGGAGGGTTTTCTGAGACAGAGCTACCTGATTTTTCAACTAAGCAAAGCTCCAAGACATTTAAAAAGAAAAAAAAAGAGAATAATAAATTATTGTCACATTTTAAAATAACACCCAATGCTACCCAAATCAGTGGACAGTTCCTTAGCAACTACAGCAAGTCATGTTCTTCTTGGGAGTTTCACTACAGAATCACTCACCAACAGGATGAAAGGTGACATTTGCACAGTTAAGCTAACCATATAGAGATTTCCTAAGACACACGCCCCTGTTTCACCACCGTATAGAACCGTAATTAAAACTTGGTTCAAGGTTAGAATTCCCCACCCAATACAGTGAAGAATGATGCCAATAAAATCCACTTTAAAAATCAGCAGAACAGCACTACTGATATCATCACAAAACACATCCATGCTCCCATCAATACCGTTAAGACATGTTCTGGAGGATACTGGTTTTCATAGCTCAAATGTCATCAGCTTTCTCAATGCATTACAGTTGGACAATTATTTCAAGTATTCTTATTGCAGAAACCTAAGGTATGCCATAGGGAAGTACCTTTATCACGCTGATATTCAAGGAACTGAGGTGGACACGTGAGCAAAGAATGAAAAAATTATGTACAACAGAGAAAAACCCTAGCTCTTGGTGCCTCCTTTTTTATTTTTTTTTATACCCAGAGTCCTCTTGCAAACACAGGGGCTACTAACAAGCAGAGGAATATAAACTAAGAAAAACACTATGCTGTGCTGATCCGATTGCATACAAATCTTTAAAACAGTCCCACTGACATTCAAAAATGTCTTATGGAGGAGCACGGCCAAGCACATGGGGATATATGGTCAACTCAACCCCATGGACAGAACTAAACTCAAGTTTTCCTAAAATCCTGTGTGCAATGAAAGTGCCAGTATTTCTGAAGGCAAGGCAAGTGCCACAGCTGAAGAGAATCAACATCACACTATTAGGTGCTTCTCTTCTAGGTCTTAACAACACATAACACCAAAATCCATATGGCATATCATCACCTTAGCTTACAACAGCTAAACTAAGTATCCATAGAAAAGGTGGTGTGCAGAAGGAACAGAAATACTAAAAGCAGCCGTTGTTAAAAAAAAAAAGAAGATATAAACTTCACAGAAATGCAGAAAGTTACATGGGCACTTAACTTGCCTATTCTTTGTGCAGAAACATTGACAAACAAAGTTCCTATGGCTTATTGTATTTAAGAATGTTGCTGAAACAACCTGTACATTCAAACACTTACCGAAAAGACCCCATTCTGTTGCCTTGTCGATGGTCTCCCCACATTTCGATCTGGTCCGGTAGGTTTCCAGAAATGGTTAATTCGCTCTAAGAACACCAAGACAGCACAACCTGTTGAACAAATAACATGACAATAAGCCACGAGGGAAAGAACACACATCACATAAGAAAAAACTGCTGTTTAGAAGGGGAACATCTGATCAGGATCCACAAATATACAAGACCACACCGAGGCATGAACGAATTTAATTGTTGCGTTTCTCCATGTTCAAATTTGCAAGCGTCAAATGACTTCCGAAATCAAACTGTCAATATGGGTGGGCAAACAATTTGATATCTGCTTTGATTAACATAAAGCTTTCCAACATACTGTGCTGTCTGACACTATTCGGAGTGCAGCTAGAAAAGTGAGAACGCCACAATCTATAAACAACAAGGACCGTTGCTGAACAACAGTTTGCAATTAATGTTTAATCCAAACTATTTTTGCCAAAAGCTCTTTGCTGTTCAAGGAAACAATCACTAATACTGGTCTACTATGGTTACTCTGCCCTCAAAAGTCTGCAGATAACAGAGTAGGCTTTGCCAATAAACCATTACAGGCACTGCTCTCCAAAGCTGCCCTCGTCAAGCTGAGCGCTGCAAATAACACTTGCCTCAACTGAGATCTAAAATTTCATCCGCTTCCTCCCACCAGCGAAGAAGGTGAGGATTTCCTGGCGATTGCCAAAGCCGGAATTTGAAATGGGAAGTGCTTCCGTCTTTCCCCCCTGCCCCGCACCAAAAAAAAATGGCTGCAGCAGAGCATAGAGCAAAATGAGGTAGCTCCTGCCCTGGCTAATCCAGGTGCAGTGGTTCAGGAGGACTGCTGTGCCACCAGACCAAGGTTAGGAGACCTGAGGCTCACAGGCTTCTAAAAAGCAGCTCAAAAACAGGATTAAGCTAACGGCAGTGGTCAGGTGGAACAGCAGATAGTATGGACAGTCACTGCCAGGCCTGGCTAGAGCAGCTAAACTCAAAGAAAAGCACACAAGATCCTGTCTCTTCTCACTTCCAAAGGTCAGCGCTGCCGCAGGGGTGGCAGGTCAAAAGAGCAGGTTATGACAAAGGTTACACCAGGGAGTGAGTCCAGATGCCGCTCCCGGCAGCCGTCTGTGCCCAGGAGCTAAAGGGAGATGCCTTTAGCTGCCAAGAGGGAGAACCCACTCCTGCTGGGGTCCATCACCAGCTCAGGTGGGAGCCGGGGACAGCAGGGCCAGGCAGGCTCAGTATGCCAGGGGGTAATGGCTGATGAAGGCAACCCCTACCACCACTGCTGATCCATCCACCATCGAGCCATTTCTAAAGAAACAGGTTTCTTCAGAAGCCCCAGAGCACTGGTCTGCTCCCGTTTTACATGGCTCGATGCAGCAAGCACCTCCAGAGTCCCAAGGATTTCCTCCAGAAGCACTATTTTTTTTTTTTCCCCTTTCTTTCCTGGAGGTGAATCTAAAAGAACTGACGCTGCACCCTCCATGGAGAGGACAGAGGAACAGAGATGGTTATGGCAGTCATCATTACGGGTGGCTGTCATCAGCCAGTCCTTTTATCTATGATCTTTTGCAGCCTGCAGACATCTGCAGACCTGGTGTTTCTTGTTCTTCCCTCTTGGATTTCCTCCCCCACTCCAGTTCTCATTAAGTCAACAAGCTTACCGATGCTTAAAAAAAAATAAATAAACCCTTGCCAGCTGGAAAATGTTTGGACATAATATTCAAATTATCAGATGGGGAAAAAAACCCAACATCGGACTGGTATCAGGCCTGGCATAGATGAGCTGAGCCATGCGGCAACATCCATGAGCATGAGGTCACGGTTCAATAGCACAGGCAGCAACACCAGCTCTGACAGTCCCCTGTTCAGCCTGACACAATTTGCTCCCTCCACTCTGCCTTTGACAACATGCAACGTGTGAGCTGTGCCAGCTTCTGCTTTTCCAGGTCCGCGCCACGGATGTCCCTCCCAAAAGAGTTATATTTAACCCAGGGCATTTCAGCAACACTGTTTACTACACGGCCCCACAAAACAAGGCGACAGCAAACTGCAGGAGAGGGACAGGAACTTTTTGGACTGGCTTCTGCCCGTGCCAATATCTCTCCCGGCTCCAAAGAACACATGCTGTGATGAGACGCCATCAGAATTCGCCCTTCGGCCGCAGGCAGGTAATTGCCAGCTCCGCTCCCACCTCCCTGCTCACCAGCAGATGCTGGGAGACAGGTCAGCGTGAGTAAGACTGTTTGCCAAAGACACACCAACAGAGCCCGGGCCAGCAGCAAAGCCCGGCAAAAATCCACCCTGGAGTGCTAGGAGCTGTGCACCAATGAGTTTTGCCATAGTTCAGTCACAACCACGCATCTGAAGGAGATGGCAACAAAGGACGTTTCAGAGCGACACGGTGACGCAGCCGCAGAATGCACAACATGGTCCAGTTACTCACAGAGCCCGGATTTAGAGTTCTTTTAAGACAATAATTCGCTGTTACATTTACACTGAACATTCAGGAGGGCCGATATGCATCCTGAAAGTATGGCATTTTATTTCCCTTCTCCTCTCCCTGCTGGCTCTATTTCCTGGTGGCAAAGCCTCGGCTCCAGTGAAGATACAGCAGGTGAGCCTCAAAAGAGGGGAAGCTGTTCTGTGGTCTTAGTTCCTCCAGCCTGGTGGTCCCCAGCCCTCCCAGCAGACGGGACAAACTGATGGAGCTCCGGATGCTCCCTGGCAATGACACCCAAGGAATTCCTCAGGAGCATGCCCCTGCCCTCCCCAGCGCACCCTCAGACAGCCCAGCGCCTGGCACTGCCACTCAAGGGACACTCCCCATCCTGCTTTCCAAAACACAGGCGCCAAGCCTGGAGGCAGACTCGTTTGGATTTCTTAGTTCAACTCACATCATACTATGGTAAAATAATGGCATTGTACATCAGAAGCATGCAACGGAGCCAGATTAAGAAGCTGGCCTTAGGGAATAACTAAAGATTTCTGGCAAGGTGGAGGGAGAGGAATACCAGCAGAACCCTCGAGCATCTCCTCACTGACTTACACCCAACTTTGCACCTCGTTTTCCAGATTTGGGGGGAGAGAGAAGAAACAGGTGATGGATCAGGCAAAGTGAAGTTTCAAAGAGATGCTATTTTCAGAAAAATACTCTGATACTCACAACTTCACTCCAAACAGATTTTGCCAAGGCTGCCAGGCTTGGTATTTATAGACCATGAGGAAATCAAATATACAACTACACACAAGACTACGCTCAAAGAACAGAGGAAGTAATTTGCTGCAGAACAACTTTCTGCACCCAGTAAAGTTTCTGTAAGTCTAAAAAGAAAGGAAAACACCCCTGTGAGATTAAAGTATTACAAGAGGTACAAAAGAAAATGTTTCCCCAAGCTACAGAAGCTGCAAGTAGCCAAGAAAGCCCGTTATTTCCAACATTAAAGTTGAAGATGTCTAATCCAGAAGTGAACAAGTATCAAAACTGTACCACTGAAGTTTGAAAGCAAAGGGAGAGAGAACCATTTTGGCTCTTCCGGGTGTTAGGCTGGAGGTTTTCACTTTAAAAAAGGGATGTGTGTGTTTTTCAGCTGTATGATGCTTTTAAAAACATGTATTGGAAACAATTAGGTGAATTTCTAAACTGCCCCCTCATTACTATCCTTACCATTCCTCTCCCAAAGGACTTCATGAGCACATTCCCAACTAGGGAGTGCTGGGAGAGACCTTCACACCACCAACGACCTGCTGGGATAGGAAAGTGGATTCCGCCTCCAGCAGCATTTCCAAAATTAATACCACACACCAGCAACAACATCAAACTCTTGTAGTACCAATTGTTTTTAAAAAACAAAACATGAGAACCACCGCTATTACTCCCGGTAGTTCATGACCACTGCATTACCCAGCCTTCACCAGCCTTCAGCACACGCCAGGCCACATCCTGCCTCCACCGAAGCCTTTCTTTACAGCCCAAAACCCCATTCCGCCCATCGCTGGGGGTTACTAT
>KZ507378.1:63244-75308 GCA_002844005.1 Limosa lapponica baueri
AACACACCTCCCCACCCCGGCGAACCCCAAGGAGACCCTCGCCCCGCTCCCCTCTCACGCCACTAAGGGAGACCCGCCCCTATTTTACCCCAGGGGCACCCCAAAAAAACACCCCCTCACCGCTTCCCTCTCCCGCGCGGCCGTACAGGTGAACTCGACCCTATCCCCCTTCCCCGGGAGCCGTCCCCGCTCCCCTTCCCTACCCCGGGAGCCCCCCGGGAGCCGCCCCCGCGGCCCCACCCCAGACCCCACACTCCTCAGGGAACCCCGCCAGGTTCCGCCGCCACACCGAGCGGTGCCCCACCCGCACCGGACACCCCCGGGGGTCGCGGCCGGGCCGGCGGAGCAGGGCCGCCCCTCACCTCCGCCTCCGTCGCTCTCCCGCCGCGCCAGGCCCAGCGCCGCCACGGCGAGAAACCGGAACTTCCGGTCCCTCTCCGTCCCCGCCGCGGGTCGCTCTGGGAAGCGGAGTCTCGCCCCGCCGCCTGCCACACTACCGCTCCCGCCATCCCCCGCGCCGCAGGACTACATTTCCCAGCGTGCCTCGCGCCCCGGGCACGGAGCCTGCCGAGAGTTGTAGTTGCGACGGCCGTGCAGGGGCAGCGGCCGGGAGAGGGAATTAACTACAGCCCCCATGGTTCCGCGGGGCCGGCCGGGCCCGGCCCGGTGAGGCCGCTGGGGGCGGTTCCCGCCGGGGCGGGGTGCCGCGATGCCGGGGTCGCCTCGGCGGGCAGGGTCAGGGCCAGGGCGGGAGGCGGCTGCCCGCCGCCGGCCTCGTCCCCCCCGCCCCGCCTAGGCCCTGCCGGGGGCTGCCCGGAGTGCCCCCCGCCCTCTCCTCGCCGCCGTTCGCCCGGGCCCTCCGGCGCCGACGAGAGGAGCCGCGAAGGTCGGTGCCTGCGCCTTGTCTTTCGGGGCTGAGGGGGGGGGGGGTCCCGGGCCTGGCGCTTCCCTGGGGCGCGTCGGTGCTCCGGGAGCTGTGACAGCCCCCTCCTCGGGCCGGGGAGGGACCGGGCCGAAGGTGCCCCCCACGTGGGTCCCGAGGAGACCCTCACCCCTGGGGAGGGGCAGCAGGCTGGCAGCGGTGCAGCCAGGGGGGGCGAGGGCTGAGCCCTAATCCGCAGCCTGCCACCCTCCAGGGCTGGGGGATGTCACAGGCTTTTGGGATCGGGGTCTGGGCTCCCCGCCCCCCCAGGTGTGGTGCTACCTGGTGGGTCTGGGTGGCCAGTAGGCAGGAGGGGTCACAGAGCAAAGCCGGGGCTCCGTGGCCTCTCCGCCGGCTGGTTTCGGAGGCTGGAGAGGGTCTGGCACCGAAGCGGCCCAGGGTCAGCCTGCCTTCCCGCTCTCGGTTTTGCTTCTGTGCATGTGAGTTCACTTTTGGGCCGGTTTCCCCGGGGGGGCTGGAGGCACGGGTAAGCTCTGCCCCGGAGGGCTGACCCCACGGGGCAGGGGCTCGAGTGGGCACCCCCCTCACAGTGGGTTACGCCATCTGAGCGACCCTGACCTCAGGAGGAGCGTCACCAGCCTGGTCTCATCTCAGCCGCCGAATCCAGGCCAAGGAGGGCCATAAAACCCGCCCTTTGCAAACATGAGGCCACTGGGATCATCGGTGTGTGGGGACCAGCCCCAGCCCCATCCGGGGCCGGCTCCCTTCCCCCTCGCTGCCGGGACACGGCGGTTGGAGGCTGAGCGGCTTTCCCAGCGCTCGGGGGAAATCGGGGCCAAGCCTGGATGAAAGGTGCCGGGGCCCAGGGGGCTGGAAGGAGCTGGAGCCGCGGGCGGGAGGAAATCCTGCTGGATTAGAGCGGCTTTCCTGACGTCTCACCAGGGCTCGGTGCTGCCTGCTGAGCCAGCAGGATTGGGCCGAGGATGCTGGCGCGGCCCGGCTCAAAAGCAGAGCGTTTTGGGACCGGTTTTGTGGGTGAGGGAACAGAAGGGTGACGCTGTGGGTCACACGCAGGTCCTGCCCCGAGGAATGGCTGCGGATGTCCACAAGAAGAAAGGCTGGGAAGTGCCCAACGGGTCCCTGGCGCCGGGAGATGGGCAGCACGCGGAGCGGTCCGAGAGCCCCACGCCGGGGCTGGCGCAGGGGACAGAGCCAGGTATGGGGCAGAGCTCGCCATGGGGGTAAGCCAGGGGAAAAAGAAAGCAGCTCCTCGTTATGCGAGCTGGGCCCTCCGCAGCCCCACAGGTGGGGGGAGCCAGGTCCATTGGTGACTCCCCACCAGCAGGACCCTAACTCATGGGTGCCACAGGATGGGGACAGAAGGGCAGGTCCCTCCCTGCAACCCCCAGTCCCTTTTGCACCTTCCATCCGCTCGCTGTCTCAACATGGGGGGCAGGCGGACGGACGCTGCACGGCCCGTTTTTCCCAGGGGCGGGCCAGGAGGGAGCCATGTTTGTGCACACCCGCTCCTACGAGGACTTGACGAGTCCTGAGGACGGGGCGGCCGCGGCGCGGAGCCCGGAGGAGAGGCGGGGGGAACCGGCCGAGCCCACCAGCATGGAGCAGATCAGCAAGGACTTCAGTGAGCTGAGCACGCAGCTCACGGGCATGGCCCTCGACCTGGAGGAGGAGATGAGGCAGAGCAAGGAGGGGAAGCTGGAGCCGTCCCCGCAGACCACCCGCCGCGACTCGGTGCTGTCAGGCAAGGAGGAGGAGGACGTGACCATGGACGCCTGGCGCATGCACCGGAAGCACGTCTTTGTGCTGAGCGAGGCGGGCAAGCCTGTGTACTCCCGCTATGGCTCTGAGGAGGCCCTCTCCAGCACCATGGGTGTCATGATGGCCCTGGTGTCCTTCCTGGAGGCTGAGAAAAACGCCATCCGGTCCATCCACGCAGGTACCACCCTGGGGGGGGAGTGGGACAGGGGGGTATCACCTGCCCAGCTGTCCTCCTGATACCGTGGGCCACCTTAGCTGTTCCCAGGGACAGATGGGTTGCTGGGGGGCAGGCTGCAGCCTGGCTCTCTCTTGTACGCTGGGGGTGCCAGGCTTACAGGTCTGTCCCTGGTCCCCCCGGGGACTCTTTCCCAAACAGATGGCTACAAGGTGGTCTTTGTGCGGAGGAGCCCACTGGTGCTGGTGGCAGTGGCACGGACCCGGCAGTCAGAGCAGGAGATCGCCCACGAGCTGCTCTACATCTACTACCAGATCCTGAGCTTGCTCACCTGGACCCAGCTCAACCACATCTTCCAGCAGAAGCAGAACTATGACCTGCGCAGGCTCCTGGCCGGCTCTGAGCGCATCACTGACAACCTGCTGGACCTCATGGCCCACGACCCCAGCTTCCTCATGGGTGCTGTGCGCTGCCTGCCCCTGGCCGCCAGTGTTCGGGACGCTGTCAGCACCAGCCTCCAGCAGGCCAAGGCCAAGAGCCTGGTCTTCTCCATCCTCCTGTCAGGGAACCAGCTGGTGTCTCTTGTGAGGAAGAAGGATCAGTTCCTCCACCCCATTGACCTCCATCTGCTCTTCAACCTCATCAGCTCTTCTTCCTCCTTCCGGGAGGGTGAAGCCTGGACTCCCATTTGCCTCCCCAAGTTCAACTCTAGTGGCTTCTTCCACGCCCACATCTCCTACCTGGAGCAGGAGATGGACCTGTGCCTCCTGCTGGTCTCCACCGACCGCGAGGACTTCTTCACTGTCTCCGACTGTAAGCGGCGCTTCCAGGAGCGCCTGCGGCGGCGGGGGGTGCACCACGCTCTGCAGGAGGCCCTGCGCACCCCCTTCTACAGCGTTGCCCAGGTGGGCATCCCTGACCTCCGGCACTTCATCTACAAGTCAAAGAGCTCTGGGCTCTTCACCAGGTGAGGTCCCCAGGAAACCGTCAGGCCAAGGCCATGGCGTGGGGCATCGGGCAGCCCTTCTCCATAAATTCCCTTCTCCGGGGGACTAACAGGGTGCTGTGTTCCTGCAGCCCCGAGATTGAGGCACCCTACGTGCAGGAGGAGGAGAAGGAAAGGCTCCTGGGGCTCTACCAGTACCTCCACAGCCGGGCCCACAACTCTTCGCGTCCCCTGAAGAACATCTACTTCACGGGCCCCCGTGAGAACCTCCTGGCTTGGGTAAGGGCTGTCTGTGGGGTTCAGGTGGCCCTGTCTTCTCTGGTCACACGTGGCGGAATGAGGGGGTGGTGGCACAACACAGCACCAACTCTGTGGTCCCCAGGGTGGCCCCTGGCCCGTGCGTGGTCTTTCTGGGGGTCAGCCTTGCCCTGGTGTACCCCTGTGCCAGGGATAGTAGCAGGGGCTGGCGAGCTCTGGCACCGAGGGCTGTGCCACGCGCTCCCCAGTGCCGCAGAGAAAACCCACTCTGGGCACAAACCCTGGGGGTTTGGTCCCTTCGCTTCTGAGCAAACCAGGTGCCACCCATTTGGGCTACCCTGCTGGCACCCCATGTCCCTGCACTGGAGCCCCTGTGCTGGTGCCCATTCCCATGGAGGGGGAGGATGCAGGGCGAGCCCCAAGTGGGATGCAAGCGTGTGCCCAGCCTGTACCCCGTTTTTTTACCCAGGTAACCAACGCCTTCGAGCTCTACGTATGCTACAGTCCCCTGGGGACCAAGGCTGGTGCCATCAGTGCTGTCAACAAGCTCATGAAGTGGATCCGCAAGGAGGAAGACCGACTATTCATCCTCACGCCCCAAACGTACTGACAGGCATCGCCCAGGGCATGGTGCCAGCCGGGGAGGCCCCCGCTGTGCCGGGGAGCCCTTCCCCAGGGGAAGCCCGGGGCCGTGAGTCCAGGGGAGAGGGCATGGTGGGACCCCAGAGCATGGGGAAACCCACCTGTGGGACTGTCCAAGCTGGGGGTTAGAGTCGGGGTGCACAGCTGTCTGGGGAAGGGGTGAGCTGGACTTTCTCTCATCTGCAGGCAGTGCCCCCCAGTTTGGGGGGGGGGGGGGGGGCTGCCATTCCTCTGTGGCTGCTGGGTTGTGGGAGTCCTGGAGTGGGGCTGCCTGTACACCAGGTTGCTGGAGGGGAGCTGAGCCCCTGGGCCCTGCTGCCCGTGCCTGGCATGCTCCTTTCTCTGCCATCCCGTGGCTGTGCCAAGGGTGGGGGTCCTGGGGGGAGATGTGGCAGCGCTCAGGGGACCCCTATGCTGCTGTGCCCGCAGATGGCGGGTGACACCACCAAGGTGGGGGACAGGGCTGGCCCGGGACATGCGCTGCCCGTCTCTCTGCCCTGGAGGAGGCAGGTCCCAGCAGGTTTGCCCCCTGTTTGGCATCTGTGTGGACCTGGACCCTTCCTGCCCGTGTCCCCATGGGGACACAGAGCAGCCCCAGAGAGACTCGGGGTGCCCATTGGGGTGCTTGTGGGCTCGTGTACTGGCTCCTGGGCAGTGGACCCTAGGGGAGTGGCTCAAGGGCAGCCCCCTGGAGATCCCTCTACATGGGGCTCTGGTGCCCCCCAGCCCAAGGAGGGTCTTCCCTTTGGCACAGGGGCACCTGCCCCCCAAAACCAGCTCCTCGAGCCAGCTATGCTGAGCTTGCTGCACGGGGGCCACCTCCTCCCTGACCGTCCCCAGGCACTGCTGTGGGGCTGAGCGCCCGTGAACGCTGGGGCACTGCCCGACCCCACGTTTTGGGGCTGTCTGCCGCGCGCTGGGACCGGTGTCCAAGGAAGGACAAAGCCACCGGGGTGGCACCAAGACACCGAGGGAGCTGGGAAGGACCCGGCAGGGCTAGCGCAGGGACTCTGCTCCCGTATTTATGCTCCTGCCAGAGTGTAATCGCTTGTCTTTGCTCATAAACATTATCTGGACCCTATGTAAAGTCTTGTCACATTTATGGGTGTCGACTTGGGGGGGGGGGGGGGGGGGGCAAATGGCCAAGCTGGGGGGGGAAATCTGGTCCAAGTTTGGGTATGAGAAAGCCGCTGGGGAGCAGTGTGAGGCAGCTGGGGCTGTGCTGGCTGCGCTGGAGGGTGGGAGCGGCGAAAACCCCGGGCTGAGCTGGCCGGGGCCAGCTCATGTCGAAACCGGGAGCGGGAGAGGCGCAGCCGGAGGAAGGAGCTGTTGGGTAAGGCACGGGGCCAGCATAACCGCTGGGGCCTTGCACAACCTTGCCGGGGAGGGCTGGGGCTGGCCAGGTGGCCAGGGCAGGGGAGCCCATTTTCGGCATGTTCGGCCCCACCTTGGACCAAAGTCCTCCCGGCAGCGCGAGGCAGCGCCCTGCTCGGATGGAGGGAAAGTCCCCGTGCACAGCTGGGACCCGCAGCCCCACTGCCTGAGGGCAACAGGGTGCTCGGAGGGACAAATCCGTGGGGTGCATCGGGATGAAAAGCATCGTCCTTCCTCCCTAGGAGCAGCAGCAAGTCCCGGCAGCACTGGCACCTCCTGCCACCACAGGCAGCCCTTGATGGGGGGGATGAAGGGACATGAGGCAAAGAATGGGCACAACCGGAATAACCCCCATGGCTCTGATGGCAAAGCTGTGGCTACCCTGGCCCTTCTCTTGCTCCCCGGTTGGGAACCCCGTGCTGAGCTTGCTGCACCCCCTAGAAGGCTGCCCCACCAGCCTGGAAGTTAGTTGCCAACGCAGGCAGCTTTGGGAAAGCGGCAACTTCACGTGTCAGGGTGTCGACAGCCCCTGTCACCGGTGCCAGCAGGGCCACAGGCTGTGGCAGAGGGGCCAACGGGTGCCGGTGGCCCCCACCCCACATGCATCCCAGGATGCTGGCAGCTGCCTCCCAGCCATGGGGACCCTCTGACAGCTGCCTGCTCGGCACTGGGCCGTGACGGACACCCAAAGCACTGTGCCAACCCTACATCCCGTGTCCTCATCAGGGGTCCCAGCTCTCACCCACCTCCTGCCGGGCACCGTGCCCACCCAAGCTTGTCCCCCCGGGGTGCCCTGCATCCCCCCGGGCTCCTTCTTCCCCTGCGCACCCGCGGGTTGCCGGTGCCGGTGCCGGTGCCGGCCCTCGGGGGGCCCCAAGCGGCCCGGGGGCAGGGCCCGTCCGCTCCGCCCCGTCCCGCCCCGTCCCGTCTCGCCTGCTCCGGCCCGGCCCCGTTCCGTTCCGCTCCACTCCACCCCGGCACGGAACGGCAGCGCCCAGGTGAGGGCTCGGCACCGGACGGGACGGGGCGGGCGGGGGCAGCCGGGCCCGACGGAGACCCCGGCTGGGGACGGCTCCCGGATCCGGTGAGCTGTAGCGGGGGGGGGGCCGCCGCCGGGGGTATGTCGGGGTCCTCGTCGCTGGGGGCTGGCAGGGGACTTGTCCCAGTCCCGCGAAGTTCCCCTGTCCCCATTGCTGTCCCAGGGGATCTCCGGCCCGGCCCCAGGGGGGCCCTCGGGGTCCTTGCCCCCGGGGGGCTGGCAGGGTCCCCATTCCTGTCCCCAGGCGGGGGTTCGGTGGGTTCATGCAGGGCAGGGATGCCCCCGGGGACAGGTGACGGTGTCTGGGAGGTGGCAGCAGGCAGGATTTGTCCCCCCTGCCGCAGGCAGCTTGGCTTTGCCTCCTGCTTTCTGTGTTTGGGAAAAATGCTTGGTGCAGCTGATCCTCTCCCGGCAGCGCCCATTGCCGTCCGGCCCCGGGCGACCCTGACACCCCCTGCCCCACACCTGGATGTGGCAGTGTCCCAGGGTCCTCGCCAAACCAAAGCTGGTAAAACCCTTTCTCCTTTCCCTTGGCAGATGTGATGGTGGCTTGTCCTCCACGCGTCCTGACCCCACTGGGTCCTGAGCACCGTCGATAACCCCATGCCGGCGGCACCGCACAGCATGGGGCCATCATGCTGCGTGTGCCTCTCACTGATGCTCGCCCTGGCCCCACTGGGTGCTGGCGCCTGGCAGTGCCCCCGCATCCCTTACAGCTCCACCAGGAACTTCTCCGTCCCCTACGTGCTGCCTAGCCTCAACGCCGGCAGCCCCGTGCAGAACGTGGCCGTCTTCACCGACTCCTCTGGCCCAGCTGCCATCTTCGTGGCCGTTCGCAACCGCATCCTGCTGGCCAGCCCCGAGCTGCGCATCCTCTCTGTCCTCGTCACCGGCCCGGTGGGCAGCGCCGAGTGCGAGATCTGCCGCCTGTGCCCAGCCACCACGGAAGGCCCCGAGGACACGGACAACGTCCTGCTGCTGCTAGACCCGCTGGAGCCATGGCTGTACAGCTGCGGCACAGCACAGCACGGTCTGTGCTACCAGCACCAGCTGGAGGTGCAGGACGGCAAGGTGGCCATCACAACCACGCGCTGCCTGTACTCGGCCAGGGGCAACAATGCTACATTCTGCCCCGACTGTGTGGCCAGCCCCCTGGGGACCACTGCCACCGTGGTGGCCACCTCTTATGCCTCTTCCTTCTACCTCGGCTCCACCGTCAACAGCAGCGTGGCGGCACGGTACAGCCCGCAGTCAGTGTCCGTCCGCAGGCTGAAGGGCACCTTGGATGGCTTTTCGGATGACTTCCAGTGGCTGACGGTGCTGCCGCAATACCAGGACAACTACACCATCCACTACGTGCATTCCTTCGCCGACGGGGACCATGTCTACCTCCTGACGGTGCAGCCGGAGCGGCCGGGCTCGGCGACGTACCACACGCGCCTGGCGCGGCTCAGCACCCAGGAGCGTGACCTCCGCCGCTACCGCGAGCTCGTCCTCGACTGCCGCTTCGAGTCCAAGCGGCGGCGACGCAGCGTCGAAGGGGACACCGAGCGCGACGTCACCTACAACGTGCTGCAGGCTGCCCACGCCGCCCGCCCCGGTGCCCGCCTGGCCCGCGAACTCGGCATCAACGACACCGACACAGTGCTCTTCGGCGCCTTCGCCGAGAGCCGGCCGGAGAGCCGGGTGCCGCGGGAGGACTCGGCCGTCTGCGCCTTCCCCCTCCACCTCCTCAACCAGGCCATGGAGGAGGGCATGGAGAAGTGCTGCAGCACCGGCCACCAGCCCCTGCTGCGGGGGCTCAGCTTCTTCCAGCCCGTGGAGTACTGCCCGCACAACGTGAGTCCTCTGCCCCATGTCTATCCCTGGAGGGCCTGGGGGTCAGCTGGGACACGGGGAGGTGGCTCTGGGATGCTGGGAAGCACCGGTAAAGTGGGGTGGACCGAGGGGTGGGTTGGGCAGGGGGAGAGCGGCATCACCCAGGTGTGAGTCAGGCCCACCAGCCGCCCAGCAAGGAGGTAGGATGCAGGCGGGGATCCAGCCGTGCTCCCCACCCCGGGCACCCCATGCTGTGTGCCGCAGACACGTGTCCTGGCACACGGGCACACCTCCGCTTGCCAGGCACCGTGCCAAAAGTCCCGCTCCTCCATGCGGCTGCTCCGGCTCTGGCCCCCGCAGTGGCTGTCCCCACCACCAGGTTGTTGATGGCCACCCTCTCCAGCTTGTTTATGTGTGCGGGGGACGGGGAAGCCGCGGGGCCGCGGTGCTCCCGCCTTGCCCCCCCTGGCCCCGTGGCCATCGCCTTCTCTGGGCAAATAAACCGCGGGCGGAAGCACAATTAGTCACCAGAGTTTCTCGTCTGCCGCAGCAGCCACGGGGCAGGAACACCATGTCCCAGGGACAAGCCCCAGCGTGGCCGGGAATGGGGGTGGGTGGGTGCACTGGCAGGGCCCCCTCTGCAGGCAGGGTCCTGACAAGCACCCGTGACATGAGTTTTGGCGTTCTCGGCCAGGTGGGGAGCAAGGTGCAGCCAAATCCCCCCGTCCTCCCACATGCGGAGCAGACAGCTCACTGCCGGTGACTCACGCTGCTGGCAGGGCGAGCTGGGAGGGGACCCCTGGCCCCGAGCATCGGTGTGAGGCCAGTGGGAACCCCCTGGTGTCTGGTGCCCCCCCTTCATCCCCAGCCCCCCGCTGAGCCCCGGGGACAGAGAAGGCTGGCTTTGGGGTGATGGCTCCGCAGTGCCGGCACCGATAACCACATCCAGATGGGGTGGGAGGGGAGGGCAGGATCTGACGCTGCACAGGGACTGCGGAAGGAGCCACAGATGTGGTTTTTTCCCCAGAAGTTTTCCCATGCCGGAGGCGAGTTTGGGCAATCAGCTGCTCCCCAAAATATCTCACAGCTGGAGCCGGTGCCCACCCATGAGGGGTCACAGTGTTGGGGCTGGCTTTGAGGCACCCACCCCACATTTGTCCACAGGTGAATCTCTCAGCACCAGTGGTCAACACCAGATGCTGGGACAAGCCCACCCTGGTCCCCGCCACCTCCTATAAGGTGGACCTGTTCAACGGGCACCTCGCCGGTGTCCTCCTCACCTCCATCTTCGTCACCGCCCTGGGGGACGTCACCGTGGCCCACCTGGGCACAGCGGAGGGACGCATATTCCAGGTGGGATGGGGGGTCCCAGCAGGGTGGGGGGGTCCCAGCAGGGTAGGGGGTGTGCTCAGCCCCCCACTCTGCCCCACTGCAGATGGTGCTCCAGCGCTCCAGCTCCTACCTGCTCACATTGGCCAACTTCTCCCTGGGGGAGCCAGGACCAGTGCGGGGTGCCATGGGGCTACAGAGCGACTCGCTGTTCTTCACTGCCGGCACCAAGGTGAGTGGAGGGGTCTGGGGGGGCAGGGGGGTGGGTGCTGAGCCCTACATGCCCCACTCACCTCCGCTCTCCATCCCCAGGTCTGGCGCCTGAACGTCACCGGCCCTGGCTGCCGCCACTTCTCCACATGCCAGCGCTGCCTGCGGGCCGAGCGCTTCATGGGCTGCGGCTGGTGCGGGGACGGATGCACACGCCGCCATGAGTGCCCCGGCCTCTGGGTCCAGGACAGCTGCCCACCCGTCCTCACCGACGTAGGTCTGCGCCGGTGTCCCCCCTGCACCCCTCAGGCGCTTGGATGGGGAGGGAGGTGGCAAATGGGGTGGTGCATGGTGGGACCTTTCCTCCATCCGGAGACCCCTTCCCCGGGATGAGTGTTGCACCCCTTGGGGAAGGGGCTTTCCAAACCCACAGCTGTCACTGGACTTTTGGGGCTGGGGGTGATGCAGGTGCCTCTCCCGCAGTTCCATCCCCGGAGCGCCCCACTGCAGGGCCGGACACGGGTGACGCTCTGTGGCATGACCTTCCACTCCCACCTGGACCTTGACCCCCGCCGCAGCCCCCCCCGTGACTACCGGGTGATGGTGGGACAGCGAGGCTGTGCCGTGCTGCCGGAGGAGAGCAGGAGCCTCAGGTGCCTGGGGGTGCTGGGGGGGTGATGGCAGCAGAAAGGGGTCTGAGGTGGCCCCCCAGCCCAGGGCTGACCTCCTATCACCACCCCACAGACCCCTGCCCACTTCCCGCCGCAAGGACTTTGTGGATGTGCTGGTATGTGAGCTGGAGCCAGGGGGACCGATGGTGGTGGGGGGCCCAGCCGACGTGGTGCTCACCGTGAAGGAACCTGCTGGACCTTCTGGCTTCCGCATCCACGGCTCGGCCACCCTCGGCGGCTTCATCTTTGTGGTATGGCCCCACGCTGGTGGTCACCCCTGGCTGGGTTTTGAGGGGGGTTGGCTCACCCATCCACCTGCCTGATGCTGTCTCTGCCCAGGAACCCTCCATCAGCACCTTGCATCCTACATTTGGCCCCCAGGGGGGTGGCACCCACCTCTCGCTCCATGGCACCAACCTCTCAGCAGGGAGCAGCTGGCGAGTATTGGTCAATGGCTCCGAGTGCCCCCTGGCCGGGCAGCCCAGGTATGTCCCTGCCCTCCCCTCACTGGGCACAGCAGAGTGCCTGGCACCCAGGGACCCCCCTGTGGTCCCACTGTCTCCTCCATCCGTGGCCGCCGTGTCCCCAGGCAGGGCGATGGGGTGATTCGGTGCACGGCTCCCGCCGCTGGTGGGCTGGGCAACGCCTGGGTGTCCCTGTGGATCGACGGAGAGGAGTTCCTGGCCCCCGTGCCCTTCCGGTACCGCCCCAACCCCGTCGTTTCAGCCATCAACCCCAACTGCAGCTATGAGTGAGTGCGTGGGTTCCCTTCCTCTGGGGGGGTTCAGCCCCAGACTCCCCCACCCCCCTGGACAGGCTGGATGAGGTGCTGGGGACCACATGCACCCTGGGGACTGTGTTAATTCTGGGGGCCACCTGCACCCTGGGGACAGCATGGACCATGTGCACCTTGGGGACTGTGTGCACCCCAGGGACCATG
>KZ507379.1:20911-33569 GCA_002844005.1 Limosa lapponica baueri
CATCTTTGTAGCCCTCTGCTGTACCCTCTCCAGCAGTTGCCTGTCCTTCTTGAACTGGGGAGCCCAGAACTGGACACAGTACTCCAGATGGGGCCTCACCAGGGCAGAGCAGAGGGGGAGGATACCTAAATTTTGAGAGTCCTAGATTTTGAGATTCAGCTTTACAGAAAGGTGTCTGCAGGGGAGCTGGTTGAGAGCATCAGCGGTGCATCGCGCCCGCAGGCTGCCACGTAACCCACTAACCTTGGCAATTCTGCCTCCCTCCTGCGCGGGCAAGCGGCGCCCACTGTGATATACCGAAATACAGTGAGCAGGATGGGGCCAGCCATCTGGTGCTGCGGAGCAAGAGAAGAAGAGCAGCAGCTCCCCTGGATCAACATCAGCCAGCTCCTCTCCCTTTCTGCTCCCGTCTCCTCCAGCCTGCCTCTTTGTCTGCTGCCGGATGGGAATGCAGGACTCCTGCACGTAGATTTTCCTTTGAAGACTCTCTGACCTATTTCAGCCCAGTTTTGCAGTAGGCACGAGCTCTATTTATAGTCTTGGGAGAGGGGAAAGGGAGGGTCAGCCTGGAAGGAGAAAAAAAGAAAAAGGGTGTTAAGCAATGCACCTTGCTGTGCTGGTGAAGCCCTGGCAGCCACAGCTTCAGCGCTGGAGCCCTCGAGCTGGAAATGGCAGAACCCCACTCCCGTTTGGGCAAACAAATGAATAATAACAGGGGTCATTGCAGCTTGCTCTGCTAACCGCCAGAGCCATCTCGTATCACCAAACCTCAGGCACACAGACCTGGCTATTTACTATCGCCACCGAAGCATTTATATTGATGGAGATTCGGGGGAAGGCTGGACGGCAGAAGCAGAGAAATGACTGTTTTATAGGCAGAGTGATGCCTCTGTACGGTGCAGGAGCATGATCCTGAGATGGAAAACATAAATGGATTGTATTTCCACAGCAAGGTCATGTCTTAAGAATTTTATTTGTCCTCATTTCTATTAAAATGTCCTTTTACAGGGAGAAATAACTTTTTTTAGTCATGTTGCATTGCTCTTGAAACTTAACCTTCCTCTAGCTGGGCTCTATAAATCACTGGAAATCATGGATTTTCTTATAAACAGGCTACAGATCAGCTTACGTTGTCGTATTATTTGGCTCCTTCATTTCAGAAACAGTATGGGCCAGATTCTTCCCTGGCATAACTCCAGTCCTAGTACTCCGATTTTGAGAATGCTGGGCCAAATTCCCGCTCCCTCTTTTGTCGATATATGTTCAGAGCCACTCTGCTGTAATCACTGGAGTCACATATCATTAACAGTAATGTACTGCTGAGCAGAATGTAACCTTCCCTATAAATATCCCTTCGGTCAAGGGAAGTAAGGAAAATAATGTTGAATGTGGCCTTAAGCATATTACTTATTCTATTGAAAGATCATTCACTCTTGGCTTAACTTATTTCAAGCATGACAGTCCAGGAAAAAAGTGTATCTGTGAGTGAAATGAGACCCAATAAGAGTCAATAAGACCCGATGTATTGCGGTATTAATAAATGTATGTTTGTGCTGAAGCATGCTAAACCTCAAAGGCTGGATATAAATATCAACGTCTATTGAATTTCAGGAAGAGATGGCTGACGGTAACCATGCTCGATGTTGTTCTGCAATATGTAATCTGTGTTTACACAGGGGCTATTCACAGGCACGTTCCTGTTGGTAGGCAGAGAATTTGTCTCTTCCTAGTCAGTTTATGAAAAGTTAATTTCTTCCCTTATTTCCCTGGCAGGATTGTTAGATTTCCTTTCAGTAAAGTAGCAGTGACATGCTACTGTGTGAGTAACGTGTCAGCTGAAAGCACTGGAGAAAGAGTGCCGAGAAGCCCACCATGGGGATGAGGATAGCTCTTGGTTAAAGGCAAAGAGGGTCCTGGTACCTCGAGCAAGCTCCTGCAGCAGATCATAGACTCGTAGAATCATAGAATCATATGGGGTTGGAAGGGACCTCTGGAGATCATCTAGTCCAACCCCCCCACCAGAACGGGTCTACCTAGAGCAGGTTGCACAGGAACTTGTCCAGGCAGGTTTTGAATGTTTCCAAAGAAGGAGACTCCACCACCGCTCTGGGCAGCCTGTTCCAGTGCTCTACCACTCTCACAGTAAAGAAGTTCCTCCTCACAGATGGGCAAAGCATCCTCCATGCAGACTGGGGATCCTACCAACCTCCACAGCGACTTCTCCCCATGATAAAATACGGCACGCACGCATTTAATCAGAAAACATGTCAGAAGCGGTGGGAACAAGTCATACTGCAACAGAAGGATGTGGTTTATAAGCGGTGTCTGTAATATGACTAAGCTAGGGGAGGCAGAAGAAAGTGGCTGGTAACTGTTTGTCAGTGCGGTGCACAACTTGCGACCGTGCCAGGTAATTTCGTGGGTTGTGTTCTGAGCTGCCACGTGCAGCTGTTGTTGAAGCAACGCCAACTTGTTTGGCTACGAGTGGGAGAGAGGGGCACAAGTGGATAAATCACGACTTCAAGTTTGCAGACCTGTAGCTATCTCCCCCAAAGCGGAGAAGCTGACACTTAATCTGAAAAATTCTGGACAAAATAGTTGGTGTCTGGTAAAAAAATACAAATTGAAGCATGTCCTTTTTGCAGCATATTTTCCTTTTGCCCACTGGGATGATGGACATGAGAGATTATTCAGAAATGAGAAGGGGAGCTGGTCGGCTGCTGTGGAGACACCTGCCTTGGGTGGACATCTTGGCAGCAATGAAACCCCTCATCTTCTATCTACCATCATCTTCCCGGGCTGCCTGGTACCCAAACCCTGGTCTCCACTGCCTCTGTGTGCTGAGGCTCACTCTTAAAACAAGGTGCTGGGAGATGGGACAGCTAACTGCTGTCTTCTACAGCTGCCATGGACTTCTTATATCTTCTGTAACTTGGGAATTATTCTCTAGAGACACGATGCTCACCAGCATGCAGCTATATCATGAAAAGCAGCCAGGAATTGCAATCCTGTCAAACTGTATTCTCCTTTCTCACACCTGGAATTGCTTTGGAGATGTTAAAGCTTTATGTAGTTATTAAGGACAACATGAGACACTGGAGAATCAGATCCCATCTGCCTCCTCATACTCTTTTTCAGGGCTTCCTGAAGAACATGAAGATCTGAGTACTTGTGCAAGGTGCTGAATGGTGAAAATAAAAGTCCAGAAAGAGTAGTCATCTGTGGAGTTATCAAAGAACAACATCTACACTTCAGAGAAAGTCTAAGTTGTCTAAGCTGTAGAGAAAGTAAAACAGGAAAATACTCAAACTGAAGACAAAGCTGATGTGGCTGCTGAGCTCTTGATAATGGCATCAATGAGAAGAGCTCAACAGATCATGCACAGTGTACCTGAAGTTATCTGAGTGATGGAGGGAAATAAATTCTATTCTTCTCACCAGGAGGCTGTGTGATATCTTTAGTGTGATCTCATTTTCTTCTGCTACCAACACTTTCCTGCAGCTCATGATGAAGTGATTCACCAAGGCAGGGTTTCCTAGGAGAGCTACAAGGCCTGGTGGGACATTAGCCATCTAATTAGCTGCCACAGGTTAGTGCAGGGGAAAAGCTGAGCAGCAGATTTTCCCTCCCCCTCAGCACCATGGTTGCATCCATCCCTGAAAGCTGGTGTGTCATCAGAAGAGGAGAACACTTCTTGCCTTGGGCGAACCAAGTCATGGCCATAGCCTGGGCTGGAGCATGGTGCCCAGACCTCCAAGGTGGTATTTCCTAGAGCTTGTGCTGACACACAGGACAGTTGTGAGCTGGTCCATGGGCAGAGCCAGTTAGCTTCCCTGGCTCTGGGCTGAATGGCTGCCCCGCTTCCAGACCCTGAACAGAGCTGGTGAGCAGCAGCATGGGCCTCCAGCCCGTTTCATGGTGCTGCTGTGCCATCAGGTAGCCTTTCCCAGGAGGACAAAGAGCTGCCTGAGAAGAGCCCGGAGAATGGCTGGCAGGTCCTAGGCCTCTGAGTTATCTTAAATGTCTTGCCCAACGGCTGCAAAATTTCCAGGGAGCTTGAAGATAAGGTAATCTATTCTGATGCCTGGCTTCTCAAAGGCACTGCACCCGGACACTGGCTTTTGGGCTCTTTACTGATCTGCAAAGTTCATGTTTGGACCTGAACCCACCCACGGTGCGGCAATGGTGTGACGGGGGTTTCCAGCCCAGAATCCCAGGCGCTGCGGCTGAAATGTGAGAGCTGAAAGCAAAAAGGGACCTACCCAGTGCAACAGCATTACGGGCATGTGGTGAGCTTGCTGTTTTTCCACTCAATCTGTTGCGGAAGTGTTAACATGCTTTGCTCTTCATTTTTTTAAGAGGATGGTAGAAATGCATGCCGTGGACTCCTTGCACCACTGAAGGCATTGGCAAATGTGCGGGTTTTGCTGAAGAGCTATTAAAAGCTGCTGGCTGAAGTCAGATGGATGTTCACGGTATAATGAAAACCCAAGGTGGCGTGCATCTAGCAGAATGTCCACCAAGAGACTTGCGTGAGCTCTCGCATAAATATGCATTTGAGGTGAGAAATCCCCGAATAGCTTAATGATCTCCTTTGCACTTCTGTTACGCCTCTTGCCCTGGAAGGTCCACGGGAGACTTGCCCTCTCGAGTGGTTAGCGGCTTTTCTCTTAGATGAAGAAGCAAAAAAGAAGAAAACAAGTAGACCCTCCAGAGGTGAGGACAGGCGCTCTGCCACCGCAGGCAGCGTTCAGGTGACACCGCAATCAAAACTGTGTTTCACAGCAAGCGAGGTCGCAGCAGTGAGTTTGAACGAAACTGCAGCAAGAGCCAGACATTTTAAACAAACTCCGCGCCGTTTCTAGGTCTCCCGTGGCTTAATGCTGCATCGGTGCGGCCCCTGCCCCCCAGTTTCCCCATGGCCAGGGGCTGCAGCGCCGTGGAGCAAGAGTCCCGCCGGTGATTGCCGAGGTCAGCCAAGTGCAAGGGTTTTGGCTTCTGGCTGGTGAAAATGGGACTCTTCAAGCCGCAGATGAGAAACAGCGATACTGAAACTTCATCTGAGACAATCGCTACCAGGAAGATGAAACCAGCAGTTAAGGGTGTCGGCGTGAAACGAAGCAGCCAGTCAAAGAGGCACGTCGGCTTCGGGCACCTATGAACAAAAGGCCATTTCATGAAGACGATGCCCTGGGAACGGCGCTGGTGGGGGGAGGAGGGTAGCAATCAAAGAGCGGGCAAAGAAATAAGGTGGCTGGATATCAGTGGACAGGGTGACTCCAAAGGCTGCCAGTCCTCCCAGCTGGGATGAATGGTTTCTTTTTGGTTACGTCGGTCCGTATGCAGAAAAACACTATAAGTATGATCTAAGCAGAGTCACAGACATTTTGGCGCCTGGGCTGGTTCCCTCCTCCCACTCCAATGAGCAGGGCTTGACCCGGGTGGTGAAATGCATCCTGCAAGCCCTGCACGTTGCACCCCACGCCATGCCGAGCTCCATGGACGGCACGGACTGCCGTTCGCCCCCTGTTTCGCACCCGGGCTGCTCCTGAGGGGCTGCCTGCAAGGAGGTGACCCCATCACTTGGAGGGAGGCCATGTAGGCAACGTGTCCCCCCTGCTCTACCACTGCTACAGACCTCGGCCGTGTCCCACACATTTTACCATGCATCTCCGTGTGCATTCTGCTTTGAATTCAACAAAGCCACCGGAGCCGTCCCAAGTTGAGCGTGTGCTGAAGTGCTCCGCGAGCAGCCAGCTGAGTCACAAGCCGATCCAGCAATTCCTATTCAAAGGCTGCTGCCTCTGCCCTTGTGGAAAATGCATTTATTGTTTTGGGGTTTTTTTTCGCTTCTTTGTGCTAAGGTTCAGGCAGCGCTTTGCTTGTTATTGCATGTAATGGTTTGTGCGCGGCACACCAGCACAGCGAGATCTGATGCCAAGATACAGGCAGTGCCGGGACGGCGCAGGTACCCTCGGCGGAGCTCGGCTCGGCACAGCGGTGGCTGGCACGGGGGAGCCACGCTGCGTCCCCGTCCCCCCCCCCACCAGCATCAGATAAACTGGGAAACACATAAACTACCGAGGTGGGATGGATCTGAGCGTAAAGCTACCGAAGTGAGCAATTTGACTTGCTTACCGCAAGGCTGAGTTTATTAAGATATTTGTAAGGTAACAACAAGCTTTTCCCCCTGCAGTCTCATCTGCCTCCTATGCAGACGGGTGAGATCGGAGGAGGGTATCATCTCCTCTCCCTCCCTTCACAAATCTGGCTTCAGGCTGGACTTTGCCGCAGGCTTCTGGGGTGACCCTGGGGCGAGTCATTTTGCCCCCCACTTTGGGAGGGGCGATGCGATAAACCTGCTTTTGTATTTTATTCGTGGAAGTGAATACAATGGGAGGCGTCTGGCTGCCGACGGGACCCCTGCCCCTGGGCTTTCCACCTCTCCCCCTCACACCACGCTGTGCCCAGCTCCCAGGGGTGGTGATCCCCTCCCCAAAGGTGCCTGTGGGTGAGGTGGCTTTTGGGTGCTGTCACCTACCCGCTGTGGCATACACACACCCTCCCCGGGCACCCGGTGCTCACCCCAGCTGCTCGGCAGTGGGTCCCGGTCACCCGACCTGGGCCCATCTGCATAACCTGCTGGCACCCAGCGTGCCGGCGGCATGGGCAGGGGAGAATTAAATAAAGATATGCATTGTTATTGGCAGGATAATGACTCATTATCCCCACTTTAGAGACGGGCTAGCAGGCCATCACACGCCATAACAAGCCAGCCATAGAATCAACAACAAAAAAACCATACAAAGTCCAGGTTTCCTCCTTTCCAGCCCCTTTTTTCACTCCCTGGGGGGCTGCCCTACGCAGTGCACAGGGAGCAGATGGATTTTGGCTCCGCAGCACTGTTTGGAGGAGGGGAGGAGTGCCGGGCTGCCGGCATCATGTGCGGCAGAGTGTGGAGGAGCGTGGGGCTGGCCTGATAAACAGGGTAAAAAACCTCCACCGCCAGCCCCACAGCCTTCGAATGGCAGCATCTTCCTTTGTAAACAGAATATGCAGACACATTATGCAACCCCTGGTAAATTAACTGGATGTTCCATGCTGTTAAATCACGGTAATTAGATGTTTGCTTGTCTAGTGCCTTTGCAACAGGAGCATTTTGACTCTCTACTAATTTTACTATTGTGGGTAAGTCGTCTGTGTTCTTTCTGTGTTACTGCCACGCTGCTAGCACCCAGTGTTAAAAATAATGATTAGCGCACCCAAAATAACACCACTTCACCTCATGTTATTTCCATGCTCAAGTATGACCTTCTAGTGCTTGCCTTTTCAATCTCGCCTAAAAATGTACTTTCCTTTTAAATGAAAAACTAATTCAACACATCATCCCAGGAAAGGAGACTTCATGAGAGCCACCGAACACGCAGACTTGCAGTAAATCCCCAAGAACTGGTAACATCGGCAGAGCCAAGAGGCACAAATCAGGCTGACAGCTCTGGTTTAGTATGTATTGTACAAACACAATGGAACTCATCTGCCCAGCTCGCAAGCCGTGGAGATAAATGCGAAAAGGTTGGAGCGGAAGCGGAGGCAGGGGAAGATGAAGTGACTTGGCGCAGGTCACGGCGCAGGTCATGGGCACAGCTGAGAACTGAACTTTCAAATCTGTCTCTCTCCAGCGGGGCACTCCAGAAACCATTTGATTCGACTAAACTCTTACTTAGGTTGTACTGCAAGCTCTCCCCAACAGCAGAAAAATCAACTGCCAGCAGAGATGCTCTTTAGCTAAGGGCATTGCGCAGGACATGCCGATGATATTGCAAAATCATCATTTAAAGGGATAGTATCGAACAAGTGAGATGGGGATTTTGACTAATAGTACTTCTATAACAGCCACTGTTATGAGTTCATCTTATTTTTGTTTCTGCCTAGTTGTTGTAAATAAAGCAGATCCTTGGATGTAAACCTTATTTGATAAATCCACAAAGGAATAGGATATTCAAATGGCTGCTTTTCTTGAATATATGCCAGAGGCAGCACTTTGCTATGAGCTGCTCCGGTAGGCATCTGGTCACTTCTGCTGTAGTTGCTGAAGCATAGAAGGTGGTGAGGGACAGAAATGGACTCACAAGGTATTTAGACAGTGCTGCAGTTCCCCTGCTCACACTTGTCCATCATGTAAGAGTGAGGCAGGAAAAAAGAAAAAATCCTTAGGCAACTTCAGAACTGAATTAATATATTTTTTTAAAAGGCTCAAGCTATTTTCCAAAAGCAAACTGCATTTTCCTTTGTGGTTCTTACCCTCCTTTTGCCACCTGTTTCAAAATGCCCCTGCATCAAGAGCCCCTGTTTGGCACACAGAGCTAATCTCCGTTCCTAGTCCATCACTGTTCTTGAGCCGAATTCCTTGGCCTGCTTTAGCATTTGCAGCACGCCAGATAAAGGACCAAGGAATGAACAAACATTTTCTTCCCAGGAGTTCAGCGCGTGTTTGCGCAGCTTCATGAACAACTCTTGGGCATTACTCAGCTCACCTAAGTTACGTGCAGAGCAGAGGTGTTTAAGTCAGGACCACAGAGATGCCGGATTCCCTTTGCAGTGAGCTGGGAAGGATGGACCTTTCCAAAGGGTAAATCAACCCATTTTACATCTGAAGCATCACTGGAAATTCCTATAATTATGGGTGATAGAGGATGAGTCTAAACCTTACGGTATGTTGGTATTTCAGGTTTTACTTGTGTCTGATCCCGACCTTTGGGTTCCTCTGTCAGCCTAGTTGTGAGTACCCCTGCTGATACTGTAGATGTGTCCCGTGCATGTAGCCATGCCCTCCCTAGTACTGCAGTCAGTATGGTCTGGGGACACTCCATGGTCCTGGGTTGTTCCATGGCCATGTCCCGATGCCAACTCTGTACACCATGAGAGAAATGGCTGAGTCTCCCCAGGGCTCTGGGCAGATCAGCCCCTAAGGCTTTAGCTCAATAAACACAGACCCTTGAGGCCACCATTGGTAGCCATTCTCCAGCTGTGGGTCCAGGGCAGGAAGACAAACCAAGTCTTGGTGTTGGTGAGAGTCTTGTCATGGTATAGGCAGGAGAAATCAGGAGCCACAATGAAGTGGAGACTGTTTTGGTAGCCACTTAATGCCCTGAGCCTTGGTGCTTCAGTGAGGAGGTTTCTTATGCTGGTAAAGTGGAGGTGATTGGTATAGGTTTAAAAAGACATAAATAGCACAATAATGTAGGATGAGTAGCAATGAGTCCCAAACCCCTGTGTATTGAAAGGAGGCCATACAACTGAAATCCTCCATCAGTGTGATGAGTGGAAGATCACCACGACCCTCCACGCCCAGCTTGACTGCTCCAGCCCTGCAGGAGATGATGAGGACTTAGGGTGCTGCAGAGGCTTAAAGCATGCCCCAGACAGCTTGCCTGGAAAAAACTCTGCTGTCTGAAGTTTGCCCTTCCATTTCCAGCTCTGAGTACTAGTTCCCATCCCTTTTGCGGTCCTGGAACAGCCCTTTGTCAACTGCAGTAGTTATTTATACAGACAAATGAAGTTAGGAAAGAGCTTGATATCTTTTAAATTACATCGCATGAAATCCGCCTGCAAGGGACACATTGGTGAGAAAGCCCCAGGGAACCCTTAGGCTCTCAGTGCCGGGCTCATCCATCACAGCCACTCCATCAGCCCTAGCTCAGGGCACTCATAACTTCATCTGGAAAAGTCCCTGCCTGCCCAGAAGTCATGAACCCTTTCTCCAGCTTGTTCCACGTTCACCATGAAACTGACTCTTCGGCCACTGCAATACATGGTGACTAGCTGATGGGCCAGGGCCAAAGCTGGAAGGCTCAGAATTTGCTTCTCTTTTTTTTTTTTTCTTGGTTTTTCTTTTTTTTTTTTTTTTTTCTGCACAAAGTATCTAGCATTCTTCTGAAGTCAGTAAAAACCTTTCAGGTGACCTTCACTTGCTTTGATTCAGACCCTAGACGTGGAATTAATTTTTGAGCCAGTTCCAGTAGCATCCAGTAAATTATTTACTTCCTACAAGCTGATCATCCTCAGCACAAATACACACATGCAGACTGGAGGGGAGGGAGAGGGGAAACAAAAAGAGCAAAGCAAATATAACAGAAGCAAGAGCAATATGGAAAAATAAGGAGCTTATCTTAACTTCAAACATTATTAGTAAAATAAAACAAATCCACCTAACATGGAGAGCTGAAAACTATTTTCCTTGCAGGCAGCCTGGAGACAAGCTAAAGATGACCATGTTGTGCTCTTGCCGTATGTAATAGCCTGTTAAACCCTATTCGTAATCTGTTAATACTAAAGAGGTTCAAATGAAAATGGTTTTCAAACCCTGAGCTTTCCCTGCACCGTCTCCTTGCAGCGTGTTTCCAGGGTGGTGGGCTGTAACCCAAGGTGCCCATGCCACTAGGTGGATGTTCCTGCCCTCCCTTGGTGCCAGGATAGGCACATGGCTGTGTCCATGATGACCTGAGCTGACGGGAGACAAATCTCTCTCCTAGATCTCTACCTTGCTGCATCTTGGCTCATTTGAGTGAGGTTCATGTGTATTATTGTATCTAATCCCCCAGTTGCTCCAACCTGCAGAAATTCCCGTGAAGCCTGAGGCATGGCTGAGGCCTGGCTTTCTGAAGTGACAGGTACCAGCAAGTTTCATCTCTGCTTAGTGGATTTGGGAATGCAGGATGTTTGGGAAATTATGGGTGCAGATGCTGTGTAAAGGTAGAGGGTACGATTCATGTCACCAGGCGTTGGTCATCTAAAAGCAAAGTGCCACGTTTCAGTTGCTCATCTTCTCTGGTCACCTGCAGAAGCAGGAACCCTCAGCAGATGGTTTGTCTCTTCTGTTTAGGACACTCAGGACCACGTGAGTCACCATTTCTCTTTGTTGACTTGGGGGCCTCGTGGCAGATTACTCCTCCTGCAGCACCGGCATTGTCCCCAGTCACAGGGGGACCTTATGTGGCTCTTGGGACAGCTGCTAAACTTTGGGCCAGGCCACACCAGGGGAGAAAATATCCATGTGGAGCTGCAGCGCCCATGGCTCCCACTGGTCTTGCAGACCTGGGAAGCTGGGCTGGTTTTGTGCTGATGTGGTCTGTTCCTATCTAGGACTGCGAACGATGGCACAGGCTGTGCTCTGCCTGCCTTCCCCCAGCAGATGCAAGGTCTCCCTTTTCTGCTCACCTTACAGGAGTGCTAAAGGTACACATCTGCAGCTTTCTGGGCTGAGAGTGCTAAAAGCGAATGCCACCCCTGCGCAGCTTTGCAGATGGTTGATGAAGCACTTTGAAGGTCCAAGTTATATTTGGAAATGAAAAGATCTTTGTACCAAACAGAATATAGCTTGTGCGCCGTTGAGACCGACAGTCACTAAAAGCAAGCACATCTGCTGATGCAAC
Organism: Limosa lapponica baueri; assembly: GCA_002844005.1. NCBI lineage: Eukaryota > Metazoa > Chordata > Aves > Charadriiformes > Scolopacidae > Limosa > Limosa lapponica. Next base: position 32,344 of record KZ507379.1, read on the forward strand.
CTAATTGCTGTTTTGATTGCCCAGCCATGACGGGGCATAAAAATATTGTCTGCCTACAAAAAAAGAATGAAACCTCACTTGACCATTTTGTGCCCAAATACCTTGGCACCCAGCCCTGCCGAGCTAGAGTTGGGCAATCTGAATTCAAAAATTCCCCAGTGGAACCAGCTCCTAACAATACAAAGCTGTGCCTGTCTGACTGGGTGGACTGTTTTCATGACTCTGAATAAAAATCATGTTCAGAGCACCGCACGTTTCTGCGGGCGCTGTGCGAGCAGGCAGGCACGCTGGCCTGAGCCCGGCAGCTTTCCCAGTTAAACAGGCAGAGGATGGGCCACTGCTGAAGGCCAGTCTCTTGAGACTCACAGGCTTTCTGCTTGCCTGGGGACAAGTGCAGGATCCTTGCAAAATGCTGGTTGATAAGAACATTTCTGAAGCAACACGGCAGGGTGGAAGCTAATCCCCAATTAGGAGTGACCACATCTGCTTACTGAAGTGGTTCTGGACCCATCTTGTGAAGCTTCCAGCATTGCTCACTGTGGGATACAGGAGAGTGACCTCCATGGCCATGGGTGTAAGTCAGAAGGACATCTCTCTCACTTGATTCTGATCAAACCCAGGTGTTGTACCTGACCCTGTTGTTTAACAGTATGACTTTTTACCAGTACGACTGTCACTAACGTCCCACCTCCCCGCCCCGAGCAACGTGGCTGTTGCACAGCCCCAAGTCCTGTGCGAGGGGCAAGTGAATAGCAACTGGCTGGACTGGGATGGACTGGGGACCCCTGCCACAGCTGGCACAGCCCAGCAGGATCCTGCTCCAGCGTGAGCTTTCTGGGCCAAACTCCCCCAGTCCAGCTCTTCCAAATTTGCCGGGCTCTAATAAGTGAATGCAGGGGAGCAGAGATAGCAGTAAGCCAGGCAGGGAAAGAGAAAAGATTGATCTTTCCCTACCATTAAAAGGGCTATTGATTGATCTGTCCATTTAATAGGCTTCAGCTGCTAAAGCCCAGCTCGCAGCCTGTCTCTTTCCCTTCAGCCAGCTCCTCATAGGGCTGCTCTTGTGTTTTTCTTCCCCCGTGGTGGAGCCTTTCAAGTCTTTCTTTAAAGAGTGAACCAAGTGCTTTCGATCAGCTGCCAGCCCAGCCCTGTACCAGTGAGGGGCTCCCGGCTGCTCCCTGGCTGTGCTTGGCACTGCAGCATATGAAATCCCCAAGATCCACCCC
>KZ507379.1:50744-71762 GCA_002844005.1 Limosa lapponica baueri
TCATTTCTTCCTCATGGAGTTGGTTGTGATACTGGGGGTAGGCCTTTCTGACCTGGGGAACACCTCTGATGTAAATGGATCATCATCCACATCATCCATTGACTGGCCTTCCACATCCAGAGCCTCGTACCTGTTTTACAGAGGCACCTGGGAAGGCACAATGGGCAAGAAGTGGGTTCTCCTGCCACCCTAAGCAAGGACTTGTCTCCATTCACTCCTTTAAGTTACTGGCTTCAGTCTGGCTGGGGGAGGATACAGGATCTCCTTGATTTTGGATTTTTTCTGGTGATTGCTCCTGTTTCTGTCTCAGGGAGGGCAGAGCATGGTTCTGCCAGTCTATGTCTTTCTCAGACTTCCTGATGTTCCTTAACCTTTCTGCTTCCTCTCATAGCTCTGCCACCAGGCTGAGCAGATCATCCACCTGGTCACATCTCACACATCTGTTCTCACCACTGCCATCCATTAACAACAAAAGGCTCTGGCAGTCCCTGTAGCCCCAGAACTGGATGGCCACACGTTTTCCTGGGAGCTCTGCCTGGGTTGTCACCTCCATTCTGCCAAGTGCAGAGGACATGGCTTTCCCTGGGGAGGGGGGGTGGGTACCTCAGCTAAGCTCCTTCTGAGAGGGTGATGACCACCAACTGAACACATCTCTTGAGCTGGTAGGGTGACTACACCCTTCCTGCACACCCTTCTGCACGAACAGCCATGCAAACTGACACACCATGCTCTGTTTGCTGAAAAGATTTTCTTTTGCGAGTGGAAGATGCACAAAATGCCTGTCAGAGTTGAGTGGCATAGAGTGGTATTGTCCCCTTTTAGGGTGCTTGCACAATTTGGTTAGTGTCTTAACCAAGAATTTCCACAGACTTCAAGAGATTTTGGCTCCAAATGTTGCTCTGCCATTTTTGGGACCAGGTGTCAAGTATTTGTGCCAATAAAATCTTTATACTGTGCCTTACACTGCCAGTTGAGGGCATTGCAAGTGGAGTCTAGGCATACATTTGTAAGGCTCCTCAGAGCCGTGTTAGCACAAGCACCCACTTTTAACCTCCATAATTTAGAAAGCAGTCTCTCTAAACACTGAGAAGACTCCTGAACAAAGAGCCATTAAGCTCAGCAGACCCTTCTGGCTTGTTTTCCCCTAGAAGTGTACTTGCAAGGACTGGGATGATGTCAATCTGATAATGGCTTTTCCTATTTCTATCAGTGCTCAGACAGGACTGCAGAATTGACGTTAATATTGTGTCTGCTTCATTAGTTCACCTACTGGCAGTTGCCTTGCTGAGATCACTGGTTTTTCCCGTCCTGTATTTATAGCTTTGAGTGCCGCTTTCAGCATGCAGATTATCAGAGTCCTGATCGCTGTATTTTGTAGTTTATCAAGACCTCATTTTGCTAATCGTGAAAAACTAGTCTCAACCAACTGGGGAGGAGTGAAATTTCATTTCTCCCTTTCTCTTTCATAAATATGTGTATGTATTTCAGGTACTTAAACTACCAACCTTAAACAGTTGGTGTTACCAACTGCTAGCACCTGAGATCTTTAGAAATATCTAAAGTCAAAACAAGTTAAACATGTCATTAGCTTGGGAGGTAAGAGAGGAGAGGAGATTTGCAGTTCACACACGAGCCCATGTGTGGGTTTAGGACTGTGGGGCTACTTCGTTCCTCCTCCACTGACACCAGTGGGTGCCTGGCAGACAGAGATCAATATTTTGCTGGTTAATCTTGTACTATCTGCCGTCTTAAAGCTCCAGCTTCTGGAGCCAAGTGATTTTGCATTATTATTGTCTTTTAAGGGAATGTCTAATTTTTAAGGTTAAAGACAAAGCTTGAAAATGAAGTGAGGAGCTCTAAAATCTTGGACGCCAGCAAGCAAATGAAAAAAGACATACATTTCCTATTAAAAAGAATTGAATGATATAACTCTTGGCTGAGGGCCATGGAACTGCTCTCAGTGTTATTTCCGTCAGCTCGGGCCAGGACTGAATGCACAGGGCATGTCTGCACTCTGAAATGGGCTAGTGAAGGCTCAGCACACCCAGCCCAGACTTGGCTGGAGGGGTCTGGATAGTGACTAGCTGGGCTAATGGGCTGGATGGCTCCTGGGACAGCGTGGCGTTGCCATGGCTCTATCCTACCCTTGCCCCTTTTCAAGCCGATGCTGGGCATGGCTCAGCTGCAACTGGAGCACTGGGCAATCTCTGCATGAAGGCCCATCATGAGAGGAAGGATCCCAAGGAACCCCACCAAAGGGTTCCTTGTTCCATTTTGTTTTGCTGAAGGATTATTTCTTGTACCTTGTTGCTTTTGAGCGTGGGCTTTGGCCTAACCACAGAAATGGATATTTGCCCAAATGCTTGACTTCTGTTGAGTAGTTTCCCTCTTTCATACTTCCTTTATAAGATGCCTGGAGCCATTTGCATGAACTCAGCAATTTATTTCCATTCTGCTGAAGGGGAAAAAAGAAAGTTGCAAGTGTCAACTCATATTTGACTGATTTGGCCAATTGCTGGACTACAGAATATTGTTCTGTCAATGTGAGGCAAGTTCTCAGACAAGAAAACGTGCATAGGATGGGAGCAAAATACAGTTGTACAAAGGGTTTTGCATCTAATCTCCAAGATTAGATTAAAATAGTAGCACATTGTGAGGCTGATGAGCGGTAAAAAAAGTAATCCTAGGAGAGCTGCTTAAAACAGATGGGTTTGATCACCTTCCAAATGTACTTCTTGTTCTTCATCAGTGGTCTACAGAACCTAGACAGCTACCTTACATTAAGTACTAAGTCATGATTTGGTTGCCTGAGAACTGTATTTTGTGCTATTGGAGACATGAGGGCATGTGAAACACCTTAATGAAGCTGGTGGACATGAGACCCCTAACGAATGATGGCTGGAAGGCAGGCAGGACAGTCAAGGACACATCACATAGTGCAAGATGTTCATGATGGACAACCAAACAAAACCAAACCTTGAAGGTGGGGTGCAGCTGCAGATTCAGACACCTACTTTTAGATATTGACTACATATGAGTTGGGCATCCAAACTCACACTGTAATCAGGTGAGATCTAATCAGTGCAATCAATAGAGCCTAGAGAGAGATTCAGGTGGGCACATACAGATATCTACTTTAGGCTTATGTCTCTGGGCTCCAGGAATGGAGGGAATGATTTGATTGCCTACACATGACAAATAGTGTCATATGAGATTATTTACAATATTGAGATATCCACACAGGGTGGGTGGATAGGAAGCAGAGCTGAGACCTTCTGCAGAAGAAGCTGGAGGATAGGCAGGATACCCTGGAATGTCTCAAATACCTGCCCATGTGAATCAAGGCTCCAGATCTCAATGGACTGTGGAGGAACTGAGACACCCAGCTCACATGTGCACCTTACAGGGCAGACACCCTCATAAAGGTGTCTCAATCTGCAACTAAATCTCACTGCTAACTTTAGATGGTGAAACAATAAATTTATTCCACTTTCAAAATGTATCTTTACCCTAAAAAGCCCAAGTTAGTTCACTGAATCCACTGAATTTCTAACTTTACATGCTTTTAAGTGCTTTGAGAAGGAAGGGAGTTATTGCTTATCAGCCAAGTCCTACCTTGGGAGTTAACTGCAATTCAGGATACACCTATAAACCTTAGTCCTCACATAATTAGAGAACAGCCATCTGCTGGGTTTCTCAGTTAACCTTAGAAATTACATCAGGTGTCTGAAGTCCTACGTAACACAGGCCTTATTACAAGTTCTGGTCACTCACTGCAGCCAGAATCTATAAACCTGTGACTCTCATGAATCAACAAGAACTAGGGCATGACTTTTAGGAAAAAAACATGAGCCCTGATTTTAAATTTTCCTTGGATAGAGAATTCCCCATAGTAATTAGTGAGCTATTCTGGTGATTAACCCTTTCACTATTAAAATGTCATGTTTCTACTCTGAATGTGTCAAGTGTCAAGTTAAAGTCATCAAATTGCATTGCAAGTTTGTCCATGAGATTAGTGAACCCATTGTTCCGATTCCTGCATGGGAGGAACTTAAAAAGTATCATCAAGGCACCATTTAATCTCTTTTTCTATAGCCAAAAAGATCGAACTCTTTAAGTCTTCCACCATGTTTCTAGTCCTTTTGTTGTTCCCAGAGCTTTTCTCTGAACCCTATCAATTTTTTTAAAAATCTTCCTAAAACATTGTCAACAAAGCTGGACAATTATGCCAAAGACACTATAACCTCCAGACTCCTACTCAGCATTTCTGTGTTTGCTCAATCACTTTGGCTTCATCTGGTTTTGGGTACAACTTTTTATTTATCCATGCTTGGCCTTAGTCATTGTTTTCCATAGCATCCCCCAGCTTGTATATGAAACCAATTGTCGTTGTTGTTAGGTATCTGCTTTATCAGTGGTGTGCTGTCCTCATTAGTTGCTGTTACACCTATATTTATGCTATCAACTTTACTAAATACCTTTTCCTTCCATGTCATAGTGAAAAACGTTAAGTAACAGAAAGTCAAGAAAAAGCCTCATGGGATCCTGTTTGAGGACGTTTCACTGGTTACCGTTACATTTGAAACTTGTCACTGCTAGTGTTTAACCCATGTCCAACCATGTACTGTGCTGTTTTTCCCATTGTTTGAACAAATTATATCTTGTCATAATACTTTATATACCAGCATCCTGACAGAATGACTCCTTTCTCTATCTGGTGGCTTTTCTTTTCCTTTTTCAAGGAGGACAGTCTCCTTCCTTGTGCTTGGGAGGATGGACGTGCAGAAGACATAAGTGGCCCAGGTTGTGTTGGGTGGCCGTGGAGAGCTTCATCCTCACAGGGCTTTGCTGGTGCATCTTGCCATGCCTGCTGCCCTGGAGTGCTGCCGAAGCCCGGCTCAGCTCAGGGTGCAGTGGGACCAGATCCTGCACGTGGGAGCGGGAGCAGGCAGTGCTGCCCCGGTGTTGGGGGATATTAGTTGTTTAACATAAATAAGTTAGTTTTAATTGAAATAAATTACTTGAGGTGTGATTTATGCTGTTTGCTTAGCTTTACATAGCACGAGTAGCTAGATTTGCTGAAGTCTTTAGGCCACAATAGAATTATTTCTCTTCGTAATTTTCCTAGCAGAGGGTACAGTGCTGTGTTTAGTCTTTTAGTATGGAAAAGTGTTTGATGTCACACTGGTGTTTTGTTAGTGTTTTTCCCAAGTCTGGGACTCTTCAGTTCCCCATGTTCTGCCAGTTCTTACACAAGGAGTGTAAACCAGAAGATACAGAGGCTCCAACCCTTGGCTGAAACTGGAAATCAGCAAACTAAAAGCTTGCATGCCTGGACACAGGAAAAGAATCCAATTAGATGTTAGAAGACCCCAGAACAAAAGTAACTGTTGGACTAGAGTTGTGTGAAGAGCGCATGAGGGGCAGGTGTGTACATTACAAGGGTATAATTGCCCAGGGATTTCTTTGTTCGGGGTCCCTCTCTTCGGAGGCACCCAGCTCAGGCTGTGCTTGCTGCTGTACCTTCCAATTAAATTACTTATTTTATAAAATACGATGCCTGAGACTCTGCTATGGGAAACCTAGGGTCGAGCCTGAAGAAGGAGGAAGCACATCCAAGAGTCAGTGTGTGTGTGAAGGGGTAGTCACAGCAAATCCCGACCCACCTGCTTTACTCTGACACACGTGCTGAAGTTAATTATTGCTTAAACAGTCCTTTGGAAATGCAGAGCAGTGTAAGGGCATGAAGTGTTATCGTTACAAAATCAGTGCTAGTCCAGAGCGCTGCTTGAATTTCCAGCTCTGTGCTAAAATGTGGGAAAAGGACTGTTACAAATGAGGCTGGACTTCAGCTGTATGCTCAGTCTTCAGGAGGACACAAGGCATAGTGGCACTTTGGTAGTGTAGTTTGAATAATATGTAGAATTAAAGGAAGTCAGGGGACCAAAAGAGTACAAAATGTTGACATTATTCTACTACCTCCCTACACCGCCTCAGCTCACAGACAGCAACATCACTGAAAGTGACGGAGTGATCTCAAGCTTAAATTGTCAAAGACCATTGCTTAAAAAACCCAGCATTTAGCATAGGTACAGTAAATTAATAAAAGGATGTGGAAGCATGAAGGGAAAAATAATAAAAAGATATATATTATTAGTGCAATTAAGTATAATATGTAGAGAACAAAAAAAGATAAAATAATGTAGAAAATTAATATTTTTAAAATCCTCAAATTGTATTTTTGAGTACTTTTCATTCTGTGAGCCATCTGGGCAACTGGGTTTTTTACAAATCATAGCTTGAATGTGAGAAAATAGTATAGCGATGCAGTGCTGTTAGAGTCATCTGCTTCTGCTCACATGGTTTTGTCATAAGGCTCCTGCTATGTTGTGATTCCTCGCTGGATCAGCAGTGAACATCGCTATCTTCAGACTCTGTTTACCGCAGCTTCTGAATATTGTAAATTCTGCAGGCTTACAGGAATGGTGCCAGAGGCTCTCAGAGTCTGGCCTTGGTTAATATTTGTGGTGAGGGGAAGGGAGAAAGGAGGGGGGGAAAAAGGAGATCTCCATCTGGGGCAAATTAAGATAGTGCTACACCAATCTATGTCTACTGAAGGCCACTTTAAGGAGAAAGAATATTCTGATAGCTGAGGGGGTCCCTGTTGAATAGCCAGCCAGGTGGTGTTTTCATCCTTGTGTTCTGTTTAGCTGAGAAACCTGAGTTAAGTTCATGGGTTTACTTTGGTTTTGTTTCTAGATCCCCACAGGTACTGAAAGAAAAAGGCTCTACTTGTAAGAAAGAAAAAAAGCTTTACTTATAAACCAGTTACTTGCTTCATTCCAGATATAAGTTGAGACTACCCCATTTGAGGTGGGGTAGGATGAAAAAGGGTGAATTTGAGGTTGGTGATTTATTTCCTGGCTTTAGAAGGAAAGAATTAATTGACAAAGTTTTCAGGAATTTCAAATATTGCAAATGCTGGGATATTCTTCCCTAGATTTTGTTTTTCAGTCTCTTTGTCCTTTAAGGGAAAATCATTAAAATGTTGAAGTCTGGGACCCCATGTGCTGCCCCTCTTTTGGCATCTTTTCAAGTACATTCACCATAACCTTCATGTTATGAAGGGCAGCTCAAATTTTCCAAGTCTTTAAGACAGTTTTGGGGAATGTCTGAGTTCTGGTATCATAGGATGTCAGCCTTCACCTCCCACATGTGTGTTGGGCGCTTAGGTGATTACAGCTTGGGAAGTATTTGCTCCTTAATGAATTTCATGCATTCCATGAACAGCTGTTCACTTTGCCTCCTATGCCACCATCAGGGCACTTTCACCGAACTGGTGCACCAGGTGGGATAGTTCTGCAGTTTAGAACTGGTCCTTCAAGAGCCACCTGGATGTCTCTTAAAGTCTGCTGCAGAGGTTGTCCATCACATCTGATCATAGAATCATAGAATGGTTTGAGTTGGAAGGGACCTTAAAGATCATCTAGTTCCAGCCACCCTGCCATGGGCAGGGGCACCTCCCACTAGACCAGGTTGCTCAAAGTCCCTTCCAGCCTGATCTTGAACACCTCCAGGGACGGGGCATCCACAACTTCTCTGAGCAACCTGTTCCAGTGTAAAGAATTTCTTCCTGATATATATCTAAATCTCTCCTCTTTCAGTTTAAAACCTCGTCCTATCACCCCACTCCCTGATAAAAGAGTCCCTCCCCATCTCTCCTGTAGCCCCCTTTAGGTACTGGAAGGCTGCTATAAGGTCTCCCCGGAGCCTTCTCTTCTCAAGGCTGAACAACCCCAACTCTTTCAGCCTGACCTCATAGGAGAGGTGCTCCAGCCCTCTGGTCATCTTTGTGGCCCTTCTCTGGAACCGTTCCAACAGGTCCATGTCCTTCCTATGTTGGGGACTCCAAAGCTGGACACAGTACTCCAGGTGGGATCTCACCAGAGCAGAGTAGAGGGATAGAATCACCTCCCTCAACAATCTGATGGGATTGTACAGGTCAGGAGATTTCCATACAGCATGATCAGCTCTCGTATCTGAGAGCTTCTGCATTAATGGGTTGCAAGAGGACAACTGCTACATCTGATGGGTAAGGAGAATGATCATGTGACACAGGACAGCAAATAAGTCCAGCCTGCTAAATCAAATGAGTGGGAAACATCTCTGAGGAAGAAAACCAAGTGCCACAAATTAACGTGAAAGAAGGTAGAGACCCTCCTGAATTTCTATGCAAATACTACAAAAGGAACATTTCCCTGCTTAATACACCGTGGGGACATTTTGAGAAAGCAGATAAGCATTTACAGATGTTGTCAATTATTTCCATTTTGTCTGGGGCAATCCCGGGCCATTCAAACCCTACAGAACCTAATCCCATTCTTACCAGTCAGTCTGGGTTGCACCAAGGGAATTGTAGAGATATTCCAGATTTACAGCAGTGCAACTGAGAACAAAGCCTTGCTGCAATTTGCAGTCTCGCATCTACTGTCACTTGGACTAGAGCAGTCTCTTTATGTAGCTCAGCAGGTATGCAAAGTTGAGCTTGCTAACCAGCATTCAAAAACTCTTTGCCTACTGAGGATGGGGCCAGATTTGGTCCATCATCTCAAAAGGATGCAGACTCGGCAAGACTGTGGAGTAGTTTCAGCAATTGCAGTAAGTATTTTCTTGTGGTCAGCAATGGCTTGTCTGAAAAGGACTTTTAAGATTTAAACTGGAATGCTGCAAATGGGATGGGCAGAAATGCATCACTCTGTTTCCCTGGTTTTCCAGAGCTGTTATCCCAATGAATATGACAACCAAACCTGGAGTGATTTGTTGAGCCTGGATCTCAAGGCTTCTCTGAGCTTCTACAGCACTGAACTGGGCAACTGTGTTTGAGGCTATTTCCTATCAGGGTGACTTCCCACAAGCTTGTTGCACCTAAGACCTGATGCTGGTTTCAGCAGTCACCAACAGCTACCTTTTTCAGAGTTAATCTTTTACTGGTGTCACATGCACTTACAGAACAAAGCTTTATGTTACTTTTCTTTTTTTCTTCTTCTTAATTTGTACTATTGAAATACCCTATTAGGCATTTCTAAATGTAGAAGTTTTATATATCATCACAGACACGTTAACAAGTGTGCGCATCTGGCCTGAATTAGACCACCTATGAAGGTGGCCTACAAAATCTAGATATTACCAGAGGAAACTACCTTGGAAAAGGCAGTTTACTACCAAGAAGAGAAACATTTTAAAACCAGCCCACCAGCGAAGAGACCCTGCCAGCCCATAAAGAATTCTTCAACAGAGAGTGGAAAGTGCATATGAAGGACAGATATTGATCCCAGTTCCACCAAAAGTAATTAACTGTGTTGACCTCAGGGTATTTACACTAGCGTTACAGTTGTGGGGCTGAATGAGACACGGACGGAAGGTAAGATGCAGTTCTGAGACCATGTGAAGCCATTGTAGATACGTGCTGAAATTTGGCCTGCAGGAAGAGAAAACCATTAGAAAACCAAAATACTTCAAGAAACTTTCAGAGAACATTGAAAGTCTGGGTCTCTACTAGGAGTAGCAGGCTGTAACAAATGTAAAAATTTGTGGCTACACATAATAATCCAAAAAATAAAGGAAATGAAAGTAAAGATACATACATTTAAAGTATTTCCTATTTCCTCTCTACAGAGCTGGGAAGTCTTGATGCTTACCTCACATACCAGACCAGAAGGACCACATGCTGTCCTACATAAACACTGCCGGTCCAAGCCTGATTTTATAGAGTTCAGGTTTGGCTCAAGACATGAAGACAGCCTGCAGCCCTATGCATTCCCACTTGGCTGCATCACCAGTGCGCAAAGCTAAATAGGAGTAACAACTCCCACAAACACAGTCTATCTCTGTGCTACTGGGGAAAAAAAAAAAAAAAAGGAATGTATTATATTGTGGCAACCTGAGAACATAAACTGAAGATCTTGGCATATACTGCCAATGTTTTTGCAAACTGCAGTTAGAGATCCCGTTACATGTCTGGTATTCCTTCAGCTAAATCATCACAAAGGATCTGGTGCTTGGTGTGTAGCTGTTACTGTTGCTTTTAAAACTATTTAAGTGGTGGAATTCTTGGAATATGGTGTGGGGTCAGTGCGTTCTTCCACACAGATTGGTGCAGCAGACGTGGGGGGAAGCACAATAAATGTGAAGTCTCTGGGGAGTACCTACTTTGCCTTACATCTGAGTGTGCCTGGGTGGATGCCTTATCCTACAGACTCGGATGACTGTGGTGTCCCCGAGTTCTGCACCCCCCCTCTGCTCTCTGCTAATCTGTCAGGACAGAGGTGAGGTGACGGTAGCCAAGAGGCAGCAGTTGTTGACATGGCAGTTTGCTAAATGTAGCCCAGGCAGTTGCTAAGGTGAGAAAGGGCTGTAGGCCATTAGCATCACCCATTTTGGATAGTCACTCCTACCATCCACATGAATACTCAGACTCTCCTACTTTGTGATTTTGGCACAGATGAGGGAACACCAGTGAGGACCAACTTAAGCTACTTCAGTAGAAGGTGTAAGAAACCCTCTTAGGAAGAATCTCCTGTGAGAAAAGTTTATTTCTAAATCTTCTCAGACAGTAGTTTGTTTATACCAACTGCTGATCGGTCACAGGGATATCCCAAGCCTAACAGGCTAATGAGTTCTGTGGTGGAGACAGGCTGGCACCTGAAGAGAAGAGTGGTTACCATCCTGTCCAGTCACTTTGGACTGTCCAGTCCAGGCTCTGTGGCGCAACTGCCTGCGGTGACCACCAGCACAAACTGGAACAGGTTGGCCAGAGAAGCTGTGGATGCCCCATCCCTGGAGGTGTTCAAGATCAGGCTGGAAGGGGCTTTGGGCAACCTGGTCTAGTGGGAGGTGTCCCTGCCCATGGCAGGGTGGCTGGAACTTGATGATCTTTAAGGTCCCTTCCAACTCAAACCATTCTATGATTCTATGATTCTATGATTCTATGATTCTAAACCAAGCTGAAGGGCCGAGCTCGCACCCCTGAGTTGAGGGGCAGGAGCCTTTCAGCCATGAAAGCCTATCGATTACAGTGACTGAGTTGTTGCCTTCTGCTGGTGCACTGTCCTGAACAGGATACATGTTACCTTGTGCTCCTCCAAACCCCAATCCCTCTGGTGAAGAAGACAACATGCAAGCAGGCTCCTACTCCTTTCCTCACGCACCTGCCCTTGTCTCCGCTCCAGCCAGAGTGGCAAGTGTCTGTTTGCCATACATAGTGGTTAATACAGAGGCAGCTGGGCCAAGAACACTGCTGGAAAAGGCATTCATTTTACCAGTTCTGCTTTGGTGGATACTGGTGCTTAGCGGTGAATATGAAACAAGAAAGAGCCAAGTGCTTTCATTTCAGCAATCAGTGGTCTTCCATCTCTTGCTTCCCTGGTAGCTCACTGCAGCTCCCATCTTGCTTCTTAAATCTAACAGATGGTGTCGAGGAACTGGAGGCAAGCAGGGAAGATACAACTAGGACCATGTCACTGATGTGATCTGTTAGGAAAGCTGAAATCTCCTAAGCCCTCCCACTAAATCTGTCCCTGCTTTGTGTCCCTGGAAGTTGTGACAGGATCTTGAGGAACAGACCAAGTAGAAACCACCAGTGCCAGCATCGCCTAGTTTAGGCAAGGTCCCAGTGCAGATGACCCTAGCTAAATCTGGGTAAAAGTCCCTCTAGGTTGAAAGAAAAAAAAATTGAATCTGGACCCTATTTTGCAGTCATTCAGCCATATGTCCCCTTCCAGGGCTTAGCAACTGAGAAGCCCATCTCTGTCTGCAGATGGCTCGCGTGAAGAAAATGCATACAAATCCTAGTCTGAATATCACCTGTGGTTAATGTTGACCTTGCTGAACTGAGTTTACTGTGAGTTATAACAACGAAATTTGTGCTGACCCCTGAATACCAGCTGGCTCCGAGTTCACAGCGAAGGAAGAGATCCAGCAGCAATCCTACTCTGGAGCAGACAGGAGGAAAAGAATCGCAACAGCAGATGAAAACGGAACCACATACCAAGGTAAATATGGTGTTTTAATGCCTGGGAAAGGGGTAGCAGCCACAGTGGGGATCGGCATGTGCTGGAGGCAGGGTTTTTTAAGACACATGAGGGAAATGTCTCTGAGTCAGGTGAAGTCCCCAGTGACGAGAAAAAGGGAAACATTGCACCCATGTTTTAAAAGGGTAGAAAGGAGGACCCTGGGAATTAGTGACCTGTCAGCATCACTTCTGTGCCTGGGAAGATCACAGAACAGAACCTCCTAGAAGCTATGCTAAGGCACATGGAGGACAGGGAGGTGATTTGAAACAGCCAGCATGGCTTCACCAAAGGCAAGTCCTGCTTCACCAACCTTGTGGCCTTCTATGATGGAATGACCACATTAGAGAACAAGGGAAGATCTAGGGATGACATCTATCTGGACTTCTGCAAGGCCTTTGACACAGTCCCCTACAACATCCTTCTCTCTAAATTGGAGAGATATGGATTTGATGGGTGGGATATTCAGCGGATAGGGAATTGGTTGGATGGCCACATCCAGAGGGTAGTGGCTAGATGTCCATATGGAGACTGCTCATTAGCAATGTCCCTCAGGGGTCTGTAGTGGGACCAGTACTGTTCAATATCTTCATCAATGACATAGATAGTGGAATCGAGTGCACCCTCAGCAAGTTTGGTGATGACACCAGGCTGAGTGGTGCAGTTGCCACGCCTGAAGAACAGGATGCCATCCAGAGGGACCTGGACAGGCTCGAGAAGTGGGCCTGTGTGAACCTCATGAGGTTCAACAAGGCCAAGTGCAGGGTCCTGCACCTGGGTCGGGGCAATCCCTGGTATCAATACGGGCTGGGGGATGAAGGTATTGAGAACAGCCCTGATGAGAAGGACTTGGGGGTATTGGTGGATGAAAAGCTGGACAGGAGGCAGCAATGTGTGCTTGCAGCCCAGCAGGCCAACTGTGTCCCAGGCTGCATCAAAAGCAGTGTGGCCAGCAGGTCATGGGAGGTGATTCCACCCCTCTACTCTGCTCTCACAAGACGCCACCTGGAGTACTGCATCCAACTCTGGAGCCCTCAGCACAGGAAAGACATGGACCTATTGCATCAGGTCCAGAGGAGGGCCACAAAAATGATCAGAGGACTGGAGTCCATGATTTTACCAGCCAATTTAACTAGAGTAGACCCAACTCTGCAGGATAGAGCTAGGGCAAGGAGGCAGAGGTGAGGACAGCTAGATTATGTCCCATAGGACATACAGGGATTTTGGTAGGGTGCAGGATGGTCATGTAACTTTTTCATCCAAGCTGGTTGCATTAGTTCTGATGAATGCTATCACTTCTTGACCTAAATGTCATGCATGCGTGATGAACTTTGACAAAACCCATTGTTTTCTTGTGGGAAGTAGGACTAACTTGTGTATGTTTCAAACTTTTGTCTCATTCCTGTACAGGTGCAGACTCAGTGGCATGGTGTTACCAGTGAGGGCTAGGCAGCTGGCCCCAATGTCTTCTGAGCTCCAAACCATGCCACTTTTAAAGACTAAATTCAACCAATTGTGGTGGAGTTTCAGTGATGAGCTCTGCCCAGCTCCTGAGCCTCTTGGATGAAGCAGGGTGGGGGAAAAGGCATTCCCAGCTGGAGCAAGAGGATCTGGTTACTAACCTCTGTGCTGGCAGCTTGAACCTGGAGCTGAAACATTGCTGTGTATGAGAGGAGGGCAGTTGCTGTCCTCACCAACAGCGTGAGGAAAGTGGAGAGGATGTCATTTGCACTGCTCAGAGTTTGTGAACTCTGAGTCCTATCAGCCTTTAGATACTTCTTTAACTGTTGTCCTCCTAAACCCCCACAGCAAAACATACTTTGCCTATTGCCACCAGCTTCAGGCAGATATGAGTTTACTTGCTTGACTGTACTGGCAGGAAGGATCAGCATCAATTTAGCTGTTTCAGGTATTTTACTGGCCTGCGTGGGATTTTTCATCAGGGTGTTCTGCACAGCGAACACGGGAAACAATTCTTGTTCAAGAGCTTGGGCATCTCCCAGATTGACTGTATGAAGTTATACACAGGAGCGCACAGCAAAATCTTTGTTTAATTGGCACAAAACCTCCCCAAGCTATTGTCAGTGATGCTTTTGCCCTTGGGTTATAACTCTTACGTGAGATGCAGGCTACCAGCTCAGAACCACCTTAGGTATCTAGTTTTCCTCCAGTGAAGGGTCCCTAAGCTCCTGTTTGTGCCACTTAAGTCACACTGACAGCCCCATCTACGTTCATATGCTGATCTAGGCCCAACAGTTTCTTCAGAGGTTTGTTAATGAGAGATGGTGCTGGAACTGACCCAGAAGAGCAGTGCAGAGTCTACTGAAGAAGCTTGGGTCCTGCACTCCCTATCTTAGGCAGAAGAAACCTCCTCTTCTGCTTCCACTGCTGAGGACCATTTTCACTGCAGCATGAGAAATTCAGCCCTATGCCAGGTAAGCAACGCCTTCAGCTACTTCATATAAAATGTCTTCATTACTCTTTTGCAAGGACAAAAAAATACCAGCGTCGCTAATTACTTCCCAAACTTTGCCATTTGCATTTGCAAAACCAGGAGAACTGATGCCGTGGGTCTCAGATGTGGGTCTGCTCCTCTGCAGGCCCTGTCCGGACGTTGTCCTCTCCTCGCCTCCCTCAGACTGCAGCAGCGCCTGTCGCTGCATGGAGCAATCCCCGACGTCGGGTTTGGAGGTGAAGGTCAGCTAATTGGGCTTAAAGCTTGTCTGGCAGTTTTGCAAATAGTCTGGTCTGTCGCGTGTCCCAGGCCACTGAGCAATCACCTTGCTACCTCTGCTTTGAGGCCACTTACCTCTGGATAAAGCACATCTTGCACCTTTTGATTCCCTTTTCATTCATCTGAGCAGAGGTTTCCAGATTCTCCTGTCGGTTCCTGCGGAGCACAATAGCCATCTGAGACGCCCCATATCTCTCAGCAAGCATCCTTACCGCTCCAGTCAGAGCTGACTCTCAGTTTTTGTCCTGATAAACCGAACAGCACAAGACTCACGTAATTCTCATTGCCGGAATTTCTCCTCACCCTCACACCGTTTGTGTGAGTGCTTTCTGCCACCTCTACAATTTTTTTCAAAAGCCCTTTAAAAATGCTGACATTTAACTTCAATACAGTTTTATGGTACTGATCTCATCAAATCCGTATGAAGAGGTAAAATCACCTTGTTGTAATCATCACTCTCTTGTTTAAATATCCAAAGGTCATTTAACCCCTCTTGCTACGTGCTTTGGAGACATGCTTCGCAGCTCTGGCCCTAAATCATCTGAGCTTTGCTCTGTGTACTGGCAGATACAAATCAGGCTGTATTAAAGCTTATTTTGTTTGAATGGATCCTGATTGCTTTGTATAATGGCGTCATTATTTACTATTCTGCCTGCATTGGACCATCCACATACCTTATCAGTGATGGCTTTATGGTTCATTCCAGACAGTTGATGGCCCTAGAAGACCACCAGCAAAACATCCATCCTACTTTATGGGTGGTGCCCAGTAGCTAGCTGCTGGCAGACCCGTATAAAGCAGGCTGCTGCTGTGTGCCGAGATGCGGCACGGCCATTGAGGATACTGGCAGAGGGGTCTCACTAATGAACCTCTCCAACTTAATTCAGAGGACATTTCTCTTTGGGAAGGGCTGCAAAGCTTCCCACATCCACGAGGCCTTTCCATCCCAGCACTGGACCCTTAAAACTTTAAATATAAAGAGACCAAATCATGGAATCATAGAATAGCTTGGTTTGGAAGGGACCTTTAAAGATCATGTAGTCCAACTCTGCTGCAATGGGCAGGGACATCTTCAACTAAACCAGGTTGCCCAGAGCCCCATCCCACCTGACATTGAATGTTTCTATGGGTGGTGCCTCTACCACCTCTCTGGGCAACCTGTTCCAGTGTTTCACCACCCTCGTGGTAAAAAATTTCTTCCTTATGTGCAATCTACATCTACCCACTTTCAGTTTAAAACCATTACCCCTTGTCCTATCGCCACAGGCCCTACTAAAAACTCTGTCCCCACTCTTGAACAATCTTAAGATCTTTGGTAAAGATGAGTGCAAAAAAATTTGTATAGAACTTGGATCTGCAATCTAGCCTAAATTTTGAGAAGAAATGCACTTGTTGCTGCTGTTTGTCACCCCTGTTGTGTTTGCAGTAGTGGAGCACGCTGAGGGCCTGTGCACCATGTGTGGGAAACCACCTGGCAGCCCCAGGTAGCACCAGCATGGGTGCAGGACCCGTGGTCGGCTGTTCAGCTGGACTCTGGAGCGCAGAAACATGGCATGCAGAGACCTTATCTCAGCCCTCCCTTGCCGGTAGGCAGGGAAGGAGCCCAGCAAGCGTCCGTAGATGCTCGGTGCCTCAAAGAGCCTCCCAGATTAAGCAAGAGACAAAGTGAATGCACCAGGGATACTGTAGCCCCAAGAATGATATGAGTCTATGTTTGAGCAATGTGGATGCAACTATTAGCTGCCTCAGCATGGCTGATGTTCTGCATGTCAGATGAGTAAAAAAAAAAAGACTCTAAGGAAAATCTGGGACAGGGAGGATTATGCTAAGCGACATTTATTTTTACAGTAAAAGAGCAATTTCTTGGAGCTCTTCTCTGCAGAACAGAGCTCTTCTTCCTCTCTCCCTCTGCTGATGGTTGCTCCTGCACACCAGGGAGTGGGCAGGTGAGAGTGGGTGGCTGGTGTGCAGAGCTGAGTGCATCTTTGCAAATTATCTGCAGGCTTCAGGTAAAATGTAGATCAGAAAGTATCACAGAGCAGGAGTTGTTTTTCATATTTGGATAGGCAAGGTTTGATGTGGGATTTTGTGATGTTTCTGTACTGTTACTGGAGCACCTGGTTCCCACTAAGGAAACACTGTAAAAAACAGAAGTAAAACCTCTCCAATGGGGTTTTGAAATGTCTATATCAAGCTGGTGCCATTTTGGGCCTTCCCAACAGTCTGCCTGTCCAAAGCCCAGAGAAGTCGATGGAAAATCCCACAGCTTTCAGCAAACATTATGTCAAGTCATATTAGACCTATAACCAGAACTTATCCACGGGAAAAGTATGGCTTGCTTTCTCCTTCATCCAAACGTAAGGTAACTTCATTCTCTATTCTAGTGTATGGGAAACTTAGATCAACAATATACCAGGTATTAACACGTTCCACTCCTTACACTGTATATCACTATGTCTCAGAAATCCCAGTGACCTACTCCATATGTTATAGAGTAGCAACTTCTGGACTTCATGAAGTGCTTATTTGTATGCCAGTTCTTGGTGGTAATCAGGTTGGCTTCAACTTCAGGTTGTCTGTACCAAAGGACCATATCAGCTTTATGGCATTTTTGATTGGCAAGAGGGAAGACTTGCTGATTAAACATTTTGAAGGTTGACATTATTCCTAGATCTCAGATGCTTCGGACTCAGTGACTCAAGCAACTGCACCCAAAAGCACTGCTCACTACAATAAAAGAAAATTAGAAACATGATTCAGGAAATTGGGAGAACATCCAGGATTTCAAAGAGCAAGCAAAGAGAAGAAGGAAAACAGAACACAGGCAGAGCAAGGTGTGAAGCTGTTGGTTCTCGGCGAGGCCTGGGGCTGTCTAGGGCATTGGGGCTGGGTTGGGACCTAAAGGTCTCCGGATCTGCCACAGATTGTCTGGCTGACCTTGGCCAGGTCCCTGCCCCTCCGCTTCCCTTCCTTGTTCAGAGAGGCAGAGCTATCTTTCACAAATATTTGCCGAAGTAGTGCCTACCACCAGGAATCAAATGTCAAACTTGCCCCTTATTCTTCTCCCTGTTTAAAGTTTGTAGGGTTATTTCCTCTTCTCCAGGGTGGTGCACAGGCCTCGCTGTCCTACGTGCAGCACCAGGGGACACTCAAAGGCATCGCACCTGACCAATGACCGTGCAGGCTACATTTCACAATTCCCTCTGACCTTGTCTCAAAGGTGTCAGAGTGCCCCCTCTCTAAGTGGGAGGTCGAATAAGCCCTCTCCGGTGGCTGGGGTTGGGGTGGGAGCTGCCTCTCACAGAATCACTCTGGGGCATGCTGGGCTGTGCTTGCTCTGCCGGCCAGGCTGGAAAGCTACGCCTGGCATTCACTCCTTGGCCCTTATCACCTTACTCCAAAGCATTCCTTTTCCTCTGGTGAGCCCCAACACTGTGGAATATCCATCGGTGGCATTTTGCCTGAGCAAGGCCAGCAGGATCAGGCCACATGACACCAACATGAAGGAACAGCTTTCCTGTGATCTAGGAAACTGATCTGGTGATGCCACTGGCTGAAATGCTTCTCTGATAGGGAGAGAGTATCACTTGTCCTCTTAGGAAAGATATAGACATTGTCCAGTTGTCAATCAAGCCGAGATAGCTTATTTGCCCCTTCTGGTGTAACTTACCCTGTGAAAGACGGAAACCAAATGGTGTGTAGAAACACTGTGAATGATGAGGGGATGAAGGGATGAGACTCATTTGTGTGTAGTGTCCATGAGTAAAACTCTGATTATGGGAGCTACCACTGACCTTCAGGAGTCTTGTCCATCAGATGAGAACTCAAGAAAAGGTCCCACTACAGAGGCTCTTCTCTCTGATGTTATTATTTGAATGGTTTGATTTTCACGTGGACCAAGAACCCAGGGATCTCCTAGTAGATACTCAGCACTTCGGAGAAATCAGGCCACTTATCCAAGTGGGTTTCCATTTTAGGAACACATTAAAAATCACAGAAATGAGCATAGCACTTCCCTTTATTTACCTTGTAACAGTTAAGGCCTTGAGTTGGCTGTGGACTGGTGGAGGTCAGTGTCTGTGTCCTCAGCCAGGACAAATTGGAAATGTGTGGCTTTACACAGCTGATGACAGTGAAAGATCTGCCTCCAGCTTCTCATCTAGAGCTGACAGGTCATTACACACCTTGCTTTTAAATTCAACTTCCAAACAGTATTGCGTCAGCCGTCTCAAACTGTAACCTTGCCATCTGATTCAAGGAGCTGCAGATCATTTGGGACATACTCCAGGGAGCCTCACAGCTGATGATAGTTACCTCCTGCGTTTAAGCCATCCTTCCTACATGTTCAGAGATCATTTACTTATCCTAAGATGTGTCACTAAGTTGTAAGGCCTCACAGTGGTGAGGAACAGTCTCTCTGATCCTCAGAGTGTCAGGCAATGCAGAAGGCACCCAGATGCACTTAGTGCTCTAATCCTGATCCTTCTCTTGTTTTGTGCCAGACTTACCCCATTATAAATCCACATGGGGTTAATCTTGATTTATAGCTGAGCAAGTGGTATCAAAGTCAAACTTCTGCTCAGTCTTGCTTGTGGTTATAAAATTCGGGTTTGCATCTCCTTGTGAACTTTAATCTCTGAAGATTTACTCATCCCTCTTTTTATTTTTTTTCTGTGCATTTTTCCCCCCACAAATTAATCCAATGGGTTGTCATTTTCTTTTAAACACTGAAAATGACCTTGCTTATTTTGATGGGCTCTGAACAATAGCACTCGCTGTCTTGCACTCATTCGCCATCCTGGGGCTGTGAGTCATTATGGTTATGAAAGACAGAACATTGAGTCACTGACTGTCAAACATCTCTGCTGTGAGGGATGGAGCCTTTCAAGAACCCCTCTCCTGCTAATCATTACTCTTGTGTATTTACATTGAAGTAGGACCCTGATCCCAAGTCGGAGCCAGGGCTTTAGTCATTAAGTGCAGTGCAAACACACTTGTCTTGCCATAGTCCTTGCCCTGATGAGCAAGTGTGGGATCAACTGGGACTATCTACATCTAGAGAAACTTCCATCCGAGGGTATTTAGAGATATTGATTAATTAAGCCTTGCAACAGTTGTATCTGTTAGCAGTGAGTCAGCATGTAGAGTAGTAGTTGGGCTGGTCCTTACAACACTGACCTAGGGCCTGGCTGCTCTTGCTTTTCCCCGTCTGCGTCTCACCATGTATCTCCTATGGGACGTAGCATAGGTCTTCAATAGATGTTGGGCTTCTGAACACCCATGAAACATGGGTCTTGGCTTTGGTGTGCCTCACCATCATCTCTGTAGGGGGTAGTAACACTGCCCCTTTCACAGCATGAAAGGATGAGAAGACCTGACATGCTCAAAGGTAGGGAAAGCCTGAAAACAAAGCTGCTCCTGGCAAATGGAAACTAACCTGCATGCCAGAGTGCTGGTCACACAAACAGCTCTGGCTCCTGCCATTTGGGCTCTGATGCTACTCATCAAAATGAGGTCTTTGGTGGAAACACACCCTGTGAGGTGACATGATTTACCAGCATCAGCAGCAGAGCGGGGGTTAGTACTGCTGTTCCCATGCTCAAATTATTATTATTACCATGCGCCTTTCCTAATGCAAAGCACCTCTTTGCTCAGTCTGGGCTGCAGTGCCCTCAGGGCTATGCCCAAACCTTGTGACGGACTTTCTCCTCTCCCAGCCCAGACCCCAGGAGCGAGGTGGTTTCTGGTGGAGCATGGCTCCACGAGGGTTTCCCTCCTCCCAGCCCTTCTGCACATTCCAGCAGTGGCACCAGCTGCAGTTTGTTACAAAGACATGTCATACCGCTTGCAGCACTTCCCACCCCATCAACTCTACGGCCAAACTGAGGTTTACGTTAGTGCTTGCTGCATCCAGCTCTGTGCTTAATCCTTACTGACCTGCTCCCTGTCCCAACAGGCCAAGTACAAACTTTGGTGACGCCCGCTTCGAGGTTTATACAGGTGTCACTGGCAGTGCAGACGCGAGGTCTGAAGCACTAAGCCATATGAATTTCCCCATAAGGGTTTTGTGTTTCATTAAGTCAGTTTTGCTCTCGTGCCCCGGGAGCTGCGGATGCAGAGGGGAGCAGAAACCCTTGGCAACTGCCTCTTGGCACAGGTCTCTGGCAGCCAAATAGCCAGAGACCAATTTCTCATCTTTGCTGTGACTCTGCTGAC
>KZ507379.1:72882-94541 GCA_002844005.1 Limosa lapponica baueri
CTGTACCCTCTCCAGCAGTTCCCTGTCCTTCTTGAACTGGGGAGCCCAGAACTGGACACAGTGCTCCAGATGGGGCTTCACCAGGGCAGAGTAGAGGGGCAGGATGACCTCCCTCGACCTGCTGGTCATACTGTTCTTGATGCACCCCAGGATGCCATTAGCCTTCTTGGCCACAAAGGCACATGTCTGCCTTGGATTTACTCCTTGTTTTCAGACAAGTATGAATCAGGAGCAAGGTGCCCATGTGGAGATGTCCAGAGCTCCTTGATCACACCTCCACTTTGAGAAATAGGTCCTCTGAAAGGGTCTTGGGTTGTTTTGCTTGGGAAGCAAAATCAAGTGAGAATTGCTGGTCACTTCTGGAAGTACCAATTGCATTTAATGGAGGTGACAGGTACTTGTTTAACCCTCTGTGCGTCTATCTCTGCTTAAAGTCCAGGCTATAAAAATGCTATTTCTTGCCCTCTAGATAAGGATGAAGGACGAAGTGCTGTAAAATAAACCTATTCAGAGTGTCTCACGGTGGTAAAGAACTGCTCATTTTGGAAGTTTACAGTTGAGATGGTAGAAGTTGCAGGTGGTGGGCATGTTACGGCAAAGCTTTCTTCAGATTATAACTGGGTAGCAAATTAAATTAAAAAACAGAATGACTGGAGATGCTAGGCCTGTAATTAAGTGGATGGGTGGATGCAGGGCTTATCTGCTAACATACAAACATTAAAGAATCCCCCTAAACCACATTAAAAAGTTTATACAGTTGAACTTAATTGCTCTTCTTCTTGTCTTGCAGTTGGTGAAATTAAAGGAAATTTTGGCCTTACAAAAAAAATAAAGAGGATAATTCAGGAAGAGAACTGTCTGGCAGTGCTCTGAAGTTTTATTGCAAAACACATAAGAAATATTCATCACTAGTTGGATATATAGATTATTGTAACACAGGGCAGCAAAATACATGAATGTTATGCAATAAACAGGGTCTAGTCCTGGTAATGTAATTCACATGAGTAATTGCAGTGAGACCACTGGCTCTGTCAGGGCTTCTGACATGAGCTTTATTCTGCACCAACTTGCATCATTGCATATAATTTTACTCAAGCTGGCCTATTTGCAATTATTCACCTGGCCTGCTGAGCCTCGGCATTTGATTGCCTGACTGATATCCCCTCCTTGTTCTCTGCCGTCACACGCAGGGGCAGGGCAGGACGTGGCTGTGCTTCTGTGCAGGGTGCGATGTGCGGGGCCGGTGGTGTGCCTGGAAGTTTTGGGCCGAGCCAAAAGCAGAAGCTTGTTGACAAGCCCAGCGAGGAGCTGCTGCTTTATGAGCCTGGGGATTCGAAATTAAGCTCTAAGCTTCAGGAAGTGTCATGGGCTTGCTTACGATGCAGTGTGCCATAAAAATCACAAGAACCACAAAGCAAATGAGAAAAAAAATCAAAGCAAGGCACAAGGTGATTGTTCCTCACTTTCTCTGTCCTGAATGAAAAATGACACTTTTCCTATTTATTTTTTTTTTTAGTTGTTTCCTCTCCCATAGAAATGACCTGTTAACCCTTTATTGACTGCATAGAGACTCTCTATTACTAGTTTTCCTATCATAGCATCCCTTCATCTGCCGGAAACGTATAATTACAAGCAATAAAAACACACCAAAAATAGGTGCACCTTTAGCGTTGTGTTTGGGAACCAGCATCACACGGAAGGCTGCTTACGTTTTTTTTCTCCAGATTGTAACACAGGAAAACAACCTCCCATGCTACAAGGGACATTTGAAATGCATGCTTCACTCTTCTACCTTTTATTGCACTCCATTTAAGAGTCCTGAGCCTGCATCAAATTCTCCGTGACCCAGCTCTAAGCGTTCCACTTAGTTAGCCTAAACCTCTTTACATTCCTCAACTCTGATCTGCTAATCCCCCATAAATCACCGCTGTTTCTCAACGAGCTCAAGCCAGTGTTAAGATTTATGTGGAAAGGATTTGTCATTTCCCACCAGCCTTAACCTGAATCTAGATGGATGGGTGCTGGGGAGGAGCTGCAGCACGAGGTGGACGGTTTGGTGCAGGACAGAGAGAACTACTTGTTTTGCAGACGATCAAGGATTTGGGGGGGTGCAAAAGGGATGCTGTTTCTGATGCTGTTTCCACCAGGACAATCCCAGCAGGGAAGGGCCAGGAGGAGTTGAACTGCATTCGATTGTAAGCGCTGCGTATGCTGGATGCCCGTGCCAGAGCCGTGGCTGGGCATGCCTGGTTGCAGCTGGGGGTGGCCCAGACCCACCCAGCCTGCTCGATATGTGGAGACCATGGGCAGCCTGGTCCTTCGATGGTTGGCCCTCAGGCGTGCAGGGGACAGGAAGCACGTCTGAGGTCCTTGAGGGAATTAAACTGCAACAAACCCTTCCGTGGCCCTCCATTGGGCCCATCTTGTTTTCCTCAGTTTAAGTGGCCACGTTTCAAGATATTGCCTGTGCCACAAACACAGACAATGAGGTTTTGTTCTGTTACGGGCTGGTTTCTCTGCCTCTCCCCTGGAGTTGTCACATTTTCTTTTCCCATCCTGTGAGCAGGGGTGCAGACCCCAACCATACCCTTTGGGTGGGACTGGGACCTCAGTCCCTTCCCACCAGGTTGTTTTTTGACTCTCTCCATACATCTGTCACAGGGCAGAGCATTTACAGCAGTATTCCCTCCCTTCAAATCAAGGTTTTTTGTTTGCTATAGAATACAATCTCTGCTCTCATTCTTCACACCCAAAGCATCACCCCTTCCTGTAGGCTGAGAGTCACACTCCCCATGGCCACCAAGTCCCTGCAGCTGGAGAGCTCAGCCAGCCTCAACCTCAGCAGCATCTGCTCTGAGAGGTGGTGCCTACACCCCTCTTGGGGGTCCCAAACTCTCCCTCAGTTCCCAACCTTCTCTCCTGAGCCTGAGCTGAAACTCAACCAGGTTTCCCCACAAGGTCTCCAGAACCTGGTCCACCCCATCTCCACAGCGTTTCTGCTGGTCCTTGCACTCACCCTTCTTTTCCCTGACATTTCCATGAAGGTTGGCTTCGCAGACAGAGACATCATCACAATGTTATGTGGGCATAAAGATTGGCCAGGGTGTCCCAAGCAGGGGCATCTCTGTCATACTGCATTCACATGGATGCCAGCAGTCAAACTCCTGCAAACAAATGCTCCCAGCAGTCCCATGGATGGATTTGGTGTGTGATAAATGGCATATTTTGGATGAACACTTAGCATTCCCAAAAACTGAACGGGACGATTCAGGGCCTATCGGCACAGGCATACAGAGCGTGTCTGGGGAAAGGACTTTGATGCTGGTTTAAGTTGCATCTATGTGGTGGGAGTCGAGCTGGCTGGGCTGGAGCTAGCAAGATGTGGTAGTGGAGACTTGGCATTAAGCAATGCATCAGCACCCACCAGCTGTTCCCAAGATGTGCATCTTCATCTTATCCCATAAAAGGTATAAATATAATAATAAACAGCCACCTTGTGCATGAACCACTTGGGGTGAATCCGTTGCTCCTTTTGGCAGCATGTGTTGTGCTGCGTCCTTGGCCTGACCTGGGATTTCATTCACCATTACACCTGGAGCAAATGAAATGGTGGCTTTTGCTCAGGATTTTTGTTGGTGTGAGAGTTTGAAGAAAAAACCAAGCACTTTCCTCTGCAAGTTTTGTTACTTTATAATCTTGAGCTTGACCCACAGTAGGTGTCAAAAGACACATGCAGGTGAAAGGG
This sequence comes from Limosa lapponica baueri, assembly GCA_002844005.1. Taxonomy (NCBI): domain Eukaryota; kingdom Metazoa; phylum Chordata; class Aves; order Charadriiformes; family Scolopacidae; genus Limosa; species Limosa lapponica. The sequence continues at coordinate 76,628 of KZ507379.1, forward strand.
AAGAAAAGGCACCTGTAAGGCAGGTTTTCCCTGTCTCTTCTGTTAGTTTTCATATCATGTTTCCTTGTTCCCTGTCTGTGTCAGCTCTTCTCCACTCTTCCTCCATTCTTCTCTTTTTTTCATTTTACTCTTTCCTTGTGTTTGGTTTTTTTCTCCCTCCCTTGTATTGCCTGCTTGCCCTCCTCCCTCCTTCTGCTTTGGAGAGCATCACTCCAACACCAGTGTGTTTGTACCAGCTGGACTTGCAGAGGCCCAGGTGGCTGGTGAAACACCAGGACACTGTGTTGCTGCCTGGTACGGCTCTGCCTCCCCAGAAAGAGCTCCAGTGAGATCTGAGCCTCCCAGGGGTACCTCAAAGGGAGACCAGTGCCCCCAGCCTCCACGGGGTCCTGCTGCAGCATCCCGTCTCCCATCTGGTAACACGCACTTAAATGATTTCTGCTTCAGCTCATAAACTTGAGAGAGGAGCCTCGGTTTTTAACTTCAGCCTCTCTGCTACTGCTCACCTTTCCCAAGCTGCTAGAGGCCATGCAGCTTTCTCTGCACTTGGGCTTTTAGAGGAAGAGCTGGATTCAGAAAGACAAGGTCCTGGCTTATTCCCGGGACTTAACTCTGAGGTTGCTTTCATTCATCTACTGGATCATCCCCCAGCTATGAGTGGGGTGGCTCTGTGTAGCTAAAGACTGGCAATAGCTGTCCCAAAGCAGGCTAAAGACTGGCAATAGCTGTCCCAAAGCAGGCTACAAGCAGCACAGCAGCGGGGGTTGAGCCAGGGTGCCTGGTAAGGCTGCTGGGGGTCCAGTGCTAATGCAGTTATTTTAGCAACGAAACAGTTACGGCTCTTATTCTACTCCTTGTGCAGCAGGCCAGCTCTAGTTCTGCCCGAGTTCTTACCTGAAAGCAGAATTTCACATCCAGCTCTAGAATTTTCGTTGCTTCTAGTTAAATACCCAGAACGGTTCTGGTTTTGAGCTGTAAGCTGATGACAGTACATTTCAGAAATGCATGAGCATTCAGCATTCGTTCCGCTTGACGAGCTGCTTCTCCTGCCTCTTTGGCTAGATCAGATCAGAAAAATGCAGCTTAGCTACCCTTTCTATACCACTCTTGCCCTGTTCTCACTGCTTTGGCAGGTCAACCTTACAGTTGAAGACTTGTTCTAGCTCTGCCAAATCACTTCATTCTCATTCTAATTCCCATGAATGAAATTTCAGTTTTTCATTTCTGGTGCTTGTTAACACTAGGGACAATATTGATGGGGTCCAAGTGAAAATGTTTTGTTGGGTAAGGCTGGATGCAGGGGGTTGAGAAGGAGCCGAAGCACCAGCAAGGAGGGCAAACAAGGCAGCGCGGAGAAGCTGGAGAAGCACTCGTAAGAAAGCGTTTTTGGGCTGATGGCTGGCCAGACCAAGGCTGGGAAATCTGAGTACAGAAGCTTGTTCAGTTCACGCTGTGTGTTGGGAAATAGCGGCCTTTTATGTTCCTGGTAAATAGGCAGCGTGTGTCACATATTGTGTAACTCCATCATCCATTTGTTCTAAAAGGAAAAAAGGAAAAAAAAAAAAGACAATAGCCAGAAAATTGCAAGCTGCTTTGTTTGTAGGATAAAATAACTGTATGGTACACCATGCTAAAAAGCCTTTTAAAATATTACGGGTTTTAAACCTGTTTTGTAGTAGGCAAGAAGCTCTGTGTATGAAAGAAGCATCTGGGTTTTGGTCCAAGTTTATTCCTTCTGCATCCAGGGTGATGCCCGACACCGCGCTGTACACTGCAGCCTGGACGTGATAAACCGTGAGTTGCAGTGTGACTTATGGGAGGAGGTGTTACTGCTCGCTCCGGTGTTGTCCCAATTCACAGAATCACAGAATCACAGAACGATATGGGGTTAGAAGGAGATCATCTAGTCCAACCCCCCTGCCAAAGCAGGTCCACCTAGAGCAGGTTGCACAGGAACTTGTCCAGGTGGGTTTTGAATGTCTCCAGAGAAGGAGACTCCACCACCGCCCTGGACAGCCTGTTCCAGCGCTCTGCCACCCTCAAAAGGAAAGAAGTTCCTCCTCATGTTTAGGTGGAACTTCTTATATTCAAGTTTGTGCCCATTTCCTCTTGTCCTGTCACTGGGCACCACTGAAAAAAGACCAGCCCCATCCTCTTGATGCCCGCCCTTTAAGCATTTACAGGTGTTGATCAGATCCCCCTTCAGTTTTCTCTTCTCTAGATGAAAAAAGACCCAAGTCCCTCAGCCTCTCCTCATAGGAGAGATGCTCCTGGCCACTAATCATCTTTGTTGCCCTCTGCTGTACCCTCTCCAGCAGTTGCCTGACCTTAGCTGGGTCCTCCCACTCCGCTGTTCAAAGGCAGTGGTGGGGACCGCATCTCACCTATGGGGTATACAGTACCTGCAGGAACATCAGATGGCTCCAGAAACCTGGCTTCTGGGAGCAATCAGAGTATGAACATTTCTGGGAACCAGGTCCCTAAGGATTTCCAAAGTAGGACCAAGCTGCCTTAATCTTCTCAAGGCCAAATGATACCAGAATTGAGCCAGTTGAGCACCTTTTCCCCACCTCTTTAATAGTAAAGATGTCGAAGTTCTATTACATATATATTACTGTAGCTCCTTTAGATTTAATTTAAGCTACATGACCTTGCATTTAGAGAGCCTGCCCTTGTCTATAATCTAATCAGCTCAGTCAAGAGGAATAGTTGGACAAGGATGAATGTAGGCCCAGGAGCCAGAAATTAGATTGTGTGCAATTGCATTGGTGGATTTATAGCAGAAATTTACAGCAGAAAGATGGGATTTTTATCTTCTCAAGTGCCCAACAGGAGGGAAAGTTAATGGCTGCCACATTTATTGCATGAGATCTGCAAAGACCCATGGAGTTGTGTCATTAGATGGATGGAACAGGCATCTGTGAGTCAATGGATTGGTTAAAACACAAGTGGAAGAAAAATAAAGCCATTCTCTCCTGGTCAGTGGGACACTGCTGTGATGGCAGTCATAAGAAAACGTGAGGGATGGTTTTGTACCCTCTGAAGCAACTGAAATGAAGTTTTCCAAAATGCAGTTTGCACTCTACTGCTGATGTTGCTCAAAACCATTTTAGTTCCTCCAGCTCAGTCGGGGATGTTAGGCTGCTCAGATCCCACGCTGTGCCCTGCTCCTCCCTCTGCCTTATCAGCGTTACGCCGGGTCCTTGCATCTGATCAGCATCCAGGGCTTTGTTTTCTGTGCAGCAGAAATGATGCTTTTTTCTGACGCAGGCCATGGGGATGACGCACATGCCAGTTGTGATCTCAAACGGCAACTTCACTGTTGTTTACTTTCCCCCCCAACCTCATACCAGGTGCTGCAAAACCTCCGAAACCCCCCCACCCAGTGCCAGGAATTGAAATGTAAGGCCAGACAGTAGGGGACCCATACGGGTAGATGGGGAGACTCAAAGAAAGAATGAGGTGATCTTATTTATTTTAACTTATCCCACATAGACAAATAGACATTTGGGTTTGTGTATGAGCTGTACGAGAACTTTGTTTGTGCTGGCATAGGAGCCCCAAACCATTACATTCGCATTTCCAGCTCTGGGTAGTAACATTTTGAATATAAAATTAAGCAAATGTTTTACTTTAAGTTACAAAACCCAAGTCTATTCACACTGGGCTTTGGGAAACCTTTATAAAAACAACATAACACAAGATTGCATCTAAACTGTTTGGCAGCCTGCCTCTAATGGCAACCAGGAGGTTTATTGTTGCGAATTAGTTATTTAGTAGAAGCCGAAAGTGTGACAAAATAATGACAAGAGGGTTTGTTTTTTGTTTTTTTTTTTTTTTCATTTGTAGAAAGCCAAAGCTGATAGTTCTCAGCGGGAACACACCGTACAATGTTAGAGCAGAGACTGCACCAAGAGAGATGCAAACGTAAGAACCTGAGCTGATGAGAAGCGAGAACCAGGAGGAAAAACGTGTAACCGGGGGACAAACCAGAGGAGCGGTCAGTGCCTGAAAGGCTTCTGATGAGAAGGGATTTCTTTGTGTAGCTCCACGAAAATCTTTCCTACTACCTGGTAATTGCATCAAGGAAGAAAACATAGACAACTGAAGGAACGGACCAAGAAAAAGGCTTCCTCTGTTGTGGGTACACCGGAGCGCGCGGCTTTGCTTGCGGACCCTGAGGGCATTGTTAGTGCGAGCCCCGTTCCTTGTGAAGGAAGCAAAGCTCAAGAAATAATGAGTTCGAATGAAGGGGCTGTTGGCACAATATTATGATTATTTGAGGAAATAATGTGATATGAAGATTAGCACATAGGATAATAGCTATTGCATATAGCAGTGTTTTATGGTCCATTCTATGTTGCTTAACATTGTTACTCATTCTGTGTCAGGCACTATTAAACTGAGTTTTAAAAGGAGGCCCTTTGCCTTGCTCTAGTGTTGGCAGCTTTGGTGTATTGTTAAGCTTTACAGTCTACGTGTCTCTGTGCATAATGTAACACTTACTGGTTTGAACTGTAATTCAGTTTTATAATCTTTTACTACTGTGAGACATTGTCCCTTATGGAATTCCCATAACCTCAAACTTTATTTTCTCACAAAAACAAACCAAAACAGTTCTTCCCCGAGCTTTATAATTTAGGGTAGCCTATGGCCTCTCTGCAGAGGACACAGACTTCTCAGTATCATCTTTGTTCTGCAAATTAAGAAGCTACATTATCCTTTGATGTCTGGGGTAGGAAGGAAACTGCCTGTGACTCAGCAACAGCAGTATTGGGGGACATCGGTCCTTGCCCAGGTCAATGGGATCCTGCACAGCTGACATGACTGACTCTTGTTGCCTGCTCTCCTCCGCGAGGGCTCAAACAGGACCCCATGCTGAGACCAGCCTCATGAAATGGCTCCAGTTCATCAGAGAGACAGATATGATGTGGCCAGACGTGATTCTGGCCCTGGGCAATGTCAGGACAGATACTTGGGAAGTATAAAATTTGGTTAGAAACTCTGACATATTAATCCTTGCCACATAACTATGAAGATCTTGCCAACATAGAGATACTGTATATTTTTAAATGAAGCAGAAAATCTGCCTTTTATGAAGAAATAAACTCAAATCGTATGGTGAGTCCTTTTTAACTGCAATCAGTCGAGGCCTCTGGGAAATTTTGCATCCTAAAATAGCACAAGCTCAAGTTAAACACATTAAACTAATACTTGTCCCTGCCCCTCTGACATCCCTGGTATGGGGTACCCTCTGGGAAGTGTGGTGTCTCTGGTCCTGCTCCAGACCCAATGTGGGCCACATCCTAGAATCACAGAATAACAGAATCTTCATGGTTGGAAGGGACCTTTGAGATCATTGAGTCCAACCATACACACACAAAAAAAAACCTCCCAACAATCTCAGGCACTAGAGCATGCCCTGCAGTGCCACATCTACACGTTTCTTAAATGCCTCCAGGGATTGTGACTCCACAACCTCCCTGGGCAGGCTGTTCCACCCTCTCAGTAAAGTAATTCTTCCTGATATCTAATCTAAACCTCCCCTGCTGCAACTTCAGACCATTTCCTCTAGTCCTGCCATTATTCCCTTGGGAGAAGAGGCCAACACCCACCTCTCTACAACCTCCTTTCAGGTAGTTGTAGAGGGCAATGAGGTCTCCCCTCAGCCTCCTCTTCTCCAAACTAAACATGCCCAGTTCCCTCAGCCTCTCCTCATAGGCCTTGTTCTCTAGACCCCTCACCAGCTTGGTGGCTCTCCTCTGGACACGCTCCAGCACCTCAATGTCCTTCTTGTAGTGAGGGTCCCAGAACTGAACACAGTACTCGAGGTGAGGCCTCACCAGTGCCGAGTACAGAGGCATGATGATTGCCCTACTCCTGCTGGCCACACTATTCCTGATACAAGCCAGGATGCTGTTGGCCTTCATGGCCACCTGGGCACACTGCTGGCTCATGTTAAGCCGGCTGTCGACCAACACCCCCAGGTCCTTTTCTGCTGGGCAGCTTTCCAGCCTCTCTTCCTGGAGCTGTCTTGGTCCTTGCGCGCAGAAGATCCGCAGGAGGGTGAGGAGAGGCAGCAGGTGGACACCTATGTTTTATATCTGAACCAGCCCTGGTGGCACGTGTAGGTCTCTCTTCTCATCAGGAGTTTTGGACCATCATTTCATCAGATGTGGGTGTGATCTGGGGCCCCAGACCCTGATCTGGCCATTGGGGAAGACTATATCACAGATTTAGGATGGTCCCTGTAGTCCCTGAGCTCAGCCCTGGACCAAAGGCTCCTGGGGTCGTAGGAAAGCTCAAGGTTGAATCAGTCCTCAACACTGGCTTGTCTTAACTGAAAAAAGACAGATCAGCCTCTGTGCAACTATTCCCTGGTTCAAGTCCAGCTGCAATTGCGCATGCCTGAGTGTGACTGCAGTGGGGATTTAAATCTACTGCCCCAAACTGCCTGAAAACTGCCATTTAGGTTTGGTCTTGATTTTGTAAGCTAAGGGCCAAGGGATGAGCATTCAAGACCTGCTCTTCCCTTGTGCTGTCAGGGTTCATGTGGGACTGGGTGCAAGAGGAACTGTCCTCTTCTGGGACTGCAGATTGGTGGCATTTTTGTCCCTCAGCGTCCCAAGGGGATGGTGATGAACATGCAGGTTTGTGAGAGGTCATACAGAGAAAACTTGTCCCCATTTTTGTTACTCAGCAGGCAGCTGTTTCCTACCACTTCCCAAAGGAAAATGTGGGGTTTATCCCATTTGCTGCCCTCCTCATTTTCCCCTGCAGACCCATGCTCCTGGGAACATCTCCACGCAGAACAAAGCTGAAAATGCACTGCTTTCTCCACCGTTGCCTTGGGACAACGTGCAAGGCATACCTAATGTCTAGTGAGCCAGCAGCTAAGTTTGGCTCCATTCTTCCTTGCAAAATCTGTGCCAAGGAAAGAATTTTTCAGGCACATCAAGCTTTATTAGCCTTAAAAAAATGTAAGGAGCCAGGCTATTTATGTTTGTGAGTGCCACCAGCAGGCACCATGCGAATTCCCTGTTTACCTCTCTGCTGGGGGACCATATTCCCAGTCTCCATCTCACAGCTGGCAAGGGTCTGTTTGGGACAGGATATGCCTTGTGGTGTACAAGTCTCAGCACCTTGGGACACGGCAGTGGGTCCCAGCTCACCCCACAGCTCCCCACGCTGCTGCGAGGCAGCCTAACGCTCCAGCTGGGTCTGCAGAGGGAGCAGGGGCAGAGGAAGAGTTTTATTTGTTTGGGAAGCACTCAAACACCATGGAGATGAAGGCTGCATAAGCACCTAGGTAAATAGAAGAGACTTTGCTAAGAGCGAGCAGTAATGCCTGATGAGTCATTCTGCTGCCCTGCAGTGTTGTTATCACTTTTGCATTGTGCAATCAAAAGCTATGAAGTTGGCAATAAAAGTAATGAGCGATGAGATGAATCAATCTCTGCCTGGTTATGCAGAAGGCAGCCGTTCTTTATAGACACTCAATGAAACGTAGGGGGTTGCTTTCAAAGCGAAATTCCACATTATCCAATTTCTTTGAGCTTCAAGAAGGCTCAGATCTTGCTTGGGATGCCTCAGTATGGACCTCTCTTTAATTGAAACTGTATCTGCTATTTAACTAAATAATCTCTCCTGTTTCTTCGTGACAATATGCCTCTAAGGGTTAATGAGTCACAGGAAGAGACCACCTAATTCATTCACCACTACAGTATGAATAGCCTGAAACTGCTGTAGGCTAGCAGCTCCTCTCCTCCACATAATGAGCTGTAACTCAATATATATAAGCAGCCATAGGGGATGTTCTTCCCTTATCTGACTGAAAATATATAATGTGAGGTAGGTATTAAAGGTTAAAATGCTTAGCTAAAACGGGGCGCTTCTTCCTCCACCCTTCCACCATTTTAAGTACTGACCCTGAAACGAACTTCGTTTAGAAGCGTCTCTGCCCATATCCGCTTCTCCTTGCATATTGGGATTTTGGATGGGATTCATAATGAAAGAGCCCATTTCTGTCAAAGAAGCTGTGTTTCCTGCATATTTCTGGTTCTTACTAAAAGTTTTCTTTTCCTGTGGGATTTCTTGAGCTGTTCTTCAAATTCAGGTATTCAGCTTTGTTCCAGGTAAACATACAAGAAGCAGGAACATTCGGTCTCAAGCTTTTGGAGATTCAACCACCATTTATTTTAATAAATGTCACTTTCAGTAAAGGGAAGCTAACCCCAAATCTCTGGGTTGAAACTCTGGAAGACCTCGTTTGTATCCAAGCCTTCACATTTGTATCCAAGCCTGTGATTCTGTGATTCACAGTTCAGTTCTGCCCTTGTACGGGCTGGCGCTTGCTGCCACTGCACTTAGAGAGATCCAGCTCTGAATTCAGGCCTAATGTCTGTGGTTTGAGGCCATCTCACATTATTAGTCATATCCTCATGGTATCACTACTTCTGGTCAGTCACTCCCATTTGGAGAATGGATTTCTCATACCAGTCTCCATCTCTTACCCCAGTTTGTAATCGCTCTCCACCAGCAATGGCTCCAACTTATATTACTGCCAAACATACATATCTATGCAAGTCCCTTTGAGCTGCTCTCTTCTAAATATCCTGTGTTCTTCTCCATGAGCCATCTCCAGTGGTCTTTAGCAGGGTAACTCTGGATGTGCCCAAGAACTGGGTGGGTCTTATGTCCTTTCCTCTACCTCAAGTCACTCCATCATTATGGATGGAGATTTTCTTCCCTCTCTATCCAGCCAGGGTCCCACTCTTTCATTCCTTTTTATCCGTACTTTTTCAGCTGTGGTCTATAAGGATTCTCCGTTTGCTGCTCCACATCTCCACGCTGCACAGGAGCTTCTTTCCTCCTCCATATCCCCCGCCCCCCTAACTACTGGTGGTTAGCTGAAGAGTGGCTTGGGGAGTAGAGATTTTTCATGTCTTGATCTCTCTTTTGGAATTGAAAAATATATGAGAAATATTTAGTCAGCCACAGAAGAACTCTCTGTAGACTGGTGGAATTACATATTGGATGTGAAATGAATCTTGGTTCATGAAGGAAAGGTTTTATGTGTCCATTAAAAAACACAGACGTTCCTCCAGCAAAGCTCAGTATCACTGGGTTCTTTATCAGCAGATAGAAAACACATGTGCCTTTCAATTGGCAGGAAGTCATAAGATCCAGTTTTTTTGTCTCTAGTAGCTGAAAGACCAGCACTTCTTTGTGTTTACAGCTCCCTAACACAACCTATAACTGACTCCAGGACCCTAACCCAGCGAGTGGGTGAGGGTAGGTCATTACTTGTCACAGAGCACTCAATGAATCCTTTCAGCAGTGCAGAAGGACCAGAAGACACTTTAGCAAAATCAGCCTTGACTTCATGTAAGTTTGGTAGAACAACCATAATGTCCTTCCCCTTTTATTTTGATGTTTGCTAGCCATTTCTTTTTTTTCCTTTGGCTTAAATTAACATCAACAACAAAACATAAAAAAGTTCCCAGAAATAGACCTTTTAAGATAATGGGAGATGGTTGCAACAAGAAAGCCAATTGCAAAGAGGTTGTTTTTAACCTCAGACAGACAAAATTAGCTGCAATAGAGAGACTATGCGGTTCAGTGAGTGGACAATTGAACTTTTTACCTTTCACTGGCCTCTACCAGACACTATTGAAAGTCCCTGGAACTTGTTTTATCTACCTTTGGCTATTTAAAAATTAGCAGTCAGGCCTAAGATTTCTAAGACTTTTAGACTTACACTCTAGGCAATGGAGAAAGGCACCTTGACAGGACAATTCAGCTTAGGTGTCTCAGAGCCTACCTAAGTTGCTCTCTGAAGGTAACCACAAATTGTCTATAGAGGAACCCAAAATTACTACTCTAGCCTTGATCTTTAGCTTTTAGATGGCTTAAATTTAGTTTAATAAATCCTATTCATATTGCCCAGACCTGTAGTGACCAAAAGTTTCTGCCACCTTACGGCTGTTTTGTTGGCTTTCAATTGGCAAGTGTTGCAATGGATCACATCATAAAAGTCCTTCTTTGCTGCTGGTCCCTGGACACTGAACTAGTCTTTCCCTATGAAAAGGACAGTTTCGTCCAGGGACTATAGATGCAAATTGGAGCACACCAACCGGTCAGTGGTCAGGGTTAGTTACCTGGTGTGGACACGGCCACAGTGTCTGCACAGTTCGGTGGTGTCCACATTTTGAAAAGATGACAGGATAATTATCACCAGCTACTCTAAGGGCTACCAGATATGTCTACCTGTCTAATCTGGTGGCTTTTGTAGGGGTTACTTGCAGCTTGGATGCCATGAACAGTCTGATAGCACCTACATAAACACATGCAGCTTTATGGGTGGTAAAGCTATGGACTATATTGCTTGTGGCAGAGCTATGTGGTGGTCCCCCAAGTGTGAATTTTGAAGCCCAAACCATTGCAGCGTTCTCTTTACACCATTACACAGCCTGCCTTGGTGAGGTACTGTGGGCAATATGTGAGACTTTGGTGGGAGAGGGAGGAGGGCAAGTATAAGGCATGTGCAAACAAACCAAACAAAAATATCTCCTCCTGGAGATGTGGAGAAGCCTATGCCCTGGACACTTCAGCACTTTGAGGAGGATACGCTCTCAGTTCTGCTCTCACATCTCACTGGAGGCTGACCAGGGGGCTCAGGGGGTCACTGTCCCTCCCACAGCCAGATTGGTGACCTGCAGGTGGCTGGGTCCGGCAGAGCAGGGGGAGGTAATGGGTCTGCAACGCAGCCAAGGGAAGCATCACTTGCAGGGATCCAAGCTGCTGCAAGCATGCTGCTCAGCTGCAGCCTTGCACTTCAGCCCCATCCCTACCGTATGTTCACACGCTCCTGCCTGTGCCCCATGTGCTGAGGACATGAATGAGTCCCCTTTGCATGGCCTTGCACGATGCCATTTCTTTCACTGTAGAAGCAGCTATTTCAGAAGCCTTCTGAATAAGCGTCATAGCTAGCATGGTCATCCCAGACACCAGAGCAAGCAGGAGACAACTGTCAATGGGAAGATATCACCAGCTTTTTCCATATTGCAAATTCTCAGTGGCATGTTCACCTTTGTGTAGAGTGGGCTGAAGGTGAGCCCTTTCCTTGGCCAATAGGTCATTGGCAGCAGATATGCAAAGGCTCGGGCATCTGTGAGGATGCTCATTGTGCACCTCTGCAGCTGCCCTTCTCTAGCATGAAGCCTACACCTTCTTCAAATAAGCAGCTTTTTTAAAAGAAAGCTGGAACAAAAGTACCATAGAGAAGCATCAAAAGAAGCATCAAGTAGCAAGAGAGGCTGTAGAGAGACCAACCCGCTAGCCAGCATACACAGATAAAAGGAGATGCTTTCTTCATAATGTCAACTGAGTAAATAGCTCCATTGTCACTGGGGTATTATTTGTGTAATCCCTTGGCGTGAATACTGTTTCAAATCTGCTTGTTTTCACATGCAACCACACTTCCTGCTGCTGCTCTCAGCACTGCAGCGCACAGGCCTGCCAGCAGCCCCCTTTTGAAAGTGATAAGTTCTACCAAACAGCGGTTTTCCCCCTCTGGTTCAGGATTAGCCAGGCAGGAGAGGGTTACTTTCAAACATGCAGTTGGCTTAGCCACCCTCCTGCAGCACCACGCAGCCAAGACAAGCCAGCAGGAGCCAGCTCCTCGGCCATGCCTGAGGATGTGGCAAGGGGGAGATCCTCGTCCCCTAGCAATGGAGAGTCCATCCTGGAAGCTGTGACATCTGGCCATGCCACCCTGTGGTGCTTAGCACTGCCCTGGAGCAGGCAGATGTTCATAGGAAACCCCAGCGCTACCAAGGTGTTCTGCTCCAGCTTAGGGTGTCCTCTGTTTCTCTTTCAAGCGATGCCTCCTCTTCCTGGATCCACAAAAAAGGTGATCCGTGATGAATCTGGTCCATTCCTGTAACACCATACCATGGGGCTCAGTGCTGGAGGACAGAGAAGATCCTTAATGCTGAGCTGTGATTTGGCAGCAAAAACTGCAGTCTTAGTTGCAGAGACACAAATCTGAATGGAAACCTCTGACTTGAACACCAGAGTGCACCTTTCTACTCGATCTGATGTCAATAAAAGAGACACTTGCAAGCAAATTTGCAGAAATTTGATAAAGGATCTTTTTAGTTGTATGTTGTAAAACTGAAGCAGGTGCCTTGTGCAATGAAGACTTAGTTTATATTGACTTACCAAACTTACTGAAGTTACAAAGACCTGTGTACCACTGTATGATAGAAACCAGTTATAGAAAGACACAAAGTTTAAAAAGTGCAATTAAGCATTAAAAAGGAAAAAAACCCCAACCAACCCATCAAGCAAACCATTGCACAATTTTCTGTAGAGGTGAATAGATACTAAGGTGACACATCAGCACTTCTCCCATTACATTTGCACAGGGATAACAGGATTTGTCCATCCACCTTCAGGCTGGCGCAGCAGATGTCCCCTCCTATGAGAAGAGAAGGGATTTACCGGTTGCATGAAAGGACACTAAGGTTACCGTGGGAAAGACTTGGGAGTATCCATTCCCTTCCAGCTCCCCCCAGCAGGACAAAGGCCTGGCTCCGTGTGGCATGGGGGCTGTGATAGCAGCACGCTCCCCAGGTCTGGGAAACCAGAACGGGTACCTCACCCAGGATACACACCTCCTCCAAGAGCTGGGAATGACCCACGGCAATTGTCATGGTGGGCAGCTTACATGGTGCTCTTTAAGACAGAAGTTCTCCTTGTACTGTCTATGGGAAAGCGTGTGTGCTCTGCAATACCCCACATTCACTCTGTGCGCAATAGTTGGCATCCCGCTCCCAAAGGAGGCATCTTTCCTGCCGTGTCTGAGTGACCTCGGAACGGGTTCCTAATTGGATCCATGCATTCACTCCCCCAAGGCACTCTGACACTCCTCAAACCCATTCACTCGCCTCGTGGATCATTAAAACCCTTCGCTACTGACAGTGCTACTCCCAGAAGGTTTCTTTGATGTCTGTTTGGATATAAGTCTAAATTATTTTATAAATAAACATCTGGATGGAATTAAAAATAAATCTCATAAAAATAAATCCTGTTTGCAGGCACAAAACTGCTTTTGAGCAAAATTTTACAGTTTTCTCCCCCCACAAAACCAGAGGTGGAAAAAAAAGAAAGCTTCCCCCAGTCTCTGTTTTCCATTTTGTGCTCAGCTACAAACTCAGAAGAGTCAGGTTCATCCTCTGCACAGACATGTTGAGAAGGCTTATTGCTACGTACCACAGCTTGGCTGCTCTAAGCAACAAATCCCAGCCCTTTTCCCCATCTGATCCACAGTAAGCAACCCAGGATGCTTGTGGGAGAGATGGGCTTGTGGAGATGGGCTCCTGAGCCTCTCCCCTTTTTGCAGTGGCAATAGCCAGCTCCAGGTCTGGAGCAAAGGTCCACCTTCCCAGCCTTCAGTGACTAGACCCATACAATCATCTCATGCACCCAGCACGAGACTCGTGCTGTCATCTCCCTCTGGGCTGTCCCTCTCAGAGGGGCTGTGTCTCTCACATTTGCAGCACAGGGCTGGAGGCTCTTGCTCTGCAGCTCCATGTGCTCCACAGCTGGTTGGCAGATGACAAGCAGCAGCTGGTATGTTGGCTTTCAGAGCAGAAGAAAGTGGTTGGTAGGGACAAGCTGCATCAAGGGGCATTAGGCTTAATGCCCTCTCTGAGAGGGGGCTGTTCCTTGGCCAAGTGCTTTGGGTCCATATAACCCAACAGGGTGATATGTCCCTCTGCCCACGACAGGTCCTAGCACTATCTTCTGTGCTGGAAAAGAGTTTGTTTCAGATGTTTGTAGTCTCTGTGGAGTTCTTGTGATAACATGCCCAAGACAGAAATCCCTTCTGAAGGCATATGGTCTTCATAAGCACCTTGAGATCCACAGAGCTGCCTGGCAAAGGAAAGGGAAAGTGGATATTGATGGGAACACAACTTTCTACATGTCTGGTGATCTCTGCCTTGCCTCTGAATGTGTCAAACCCAGGCTTGCAGATAAAACAAGGAAGGGTGCTCCATTGCTAAAGGCTTCCTGCCTGCACCCCAGCACCACATGCCCTCTCTCCAACACCCGCTCCCTTGTGGGACCAGTGACCATCAGTGCTGCCTCTCCACTTGCATGGCAGCAGTATGCTGAACTGCTCCAAAGACAGCTATCCTGTCTACTGGCACTCTGCACCTCACATGTCCAGGCACATCTTCTTCCTGACAGCGTTTGTAGTCCCTCCTCTGTTATTTTAATCTGGAAAGAAGGAGATCAAGCATTATCCATTTACCAGCTTTTCTACAGAGCATAAGCATTCCTTGGGTTTTCCTCGGGGACCCATTATTCCAGAATACTGTAGCTCTTTCAGTCTATTTCCTCAAATCCTCTTGAAAGAGTGTCTGAGTTAACAGTGTTGCCAATATCAAGCTTTCAGGAATAATGAGCCAGGCCTCTGAAGTCATGAGATCAGCTTTAAAATAGAGAGTGTTTTAGGTTTTTCATAAAAACAAGCACTAAAATTTGGCATTCGTTTTATTTACTTTTTGTTTCTAAATCTTTGGCATATGCTCAAGTCACACTTTCAAGCTTTTCCCCTGTAACTGTTAAAAACAGAAGCTGACACTCTCAGGAGCTGATTTCCCAAGACTTGGGGGGCTGGGATGTGTGAAACTGGAATTCAGGAACAATCATGATAAAATTGCAAGAGCTGGGACTACTGAGTTAAGTATTGTAAAAACTGATTGCTAGGAATATAATGATTTTGACTTCTGTATGCATTTAGATCTCTTTAATCTGTGGGATGAATTCAGTTACCAAACCTATCTTAACAGGCCCAATCCTCTTTATTAAGAGTCATCTTCTGGCTATATGCACTTTTACAAGCTTTATTTCTCTCTCCAAAGCCCATGGGTAAGTATCTGTCTTCCTCTGCTCTGCACAGTGATATTTTGGGTAGGTATCAGATCCAGGTTATCGGACAACTCAATTTAGGTGAAGACAGTAAGACCCCTTCTAAGGTGACTATATACAAGGCGGGTGTCTAAGTTAGTGGAGATGAGGGTCCAAGTCAGTCGCCCACACAAAGACAACTGAGTAGCCCCATCCCACATGACTGCTACAAGCTACTCCAGAAGGCAACACTCTTCCATTAGCTCTCTTCTTGCCCATGTTTTCTGGTACCGTGTGATGCCTCAGCTATACTCAGGTATCTCAGCAGGTACTTGCCACCAGCATGTGGGCAGCAAACAGATTCCCAAGTCAAGAAGTAACTGAACTGGTAAACTCAGTAGAGTCTGGAGGGCTGCTTAGCTGACAACATGTAGGATTAATGGCATGTAGGCTTACATATCTTTAACCTGAATCAAACCTTGCTGTTACACATGGTCAGTGCTTTAAATTGAATTCCCAAGGTGAATAGAGCTGAACTAGCAGAGCTGTTTCTTGTCTGAGCTGCTCTCAGTGGTAGTGTTCTTAGTAGGATCGTGTGAAGAGGAGTGCTGTGCCGAGAACCCCTAATTACAAAGTCCCATCACTACTTCTGTGAACAAGGTCCCCCAGACTGCAGCACTAACTCTTCCAATTAAACTCTTCCAATTAAAATGCCTATGTTGTAATTTACCTGCCCAGCTAAATCTGTATCAGTAGTGCTTGCGATCCTTTCTTACATCTAATTATACTTTTTTTGTCTCACCCTTACAATGACCTTTCCGGAGACCTGAATTTTGGGGAAGAACCAATCAGCCAGCTCCGGACAATGCTTTTTGCAACACCTTTTGGTGGTTAATTGGGAATAAATTTTTCCAAGAAGCTTTTTGCAAGAAACCTGAAGTTAAAATCATCCTGCTGCTCAGGATCAGAGATGATGGACTAAGGGAGAGGAGCACATGTACCATGTCAAGGCATACACTCCATAAAGCTGTTTACCTGGGCGCCCCATCACCATGGGGGCACAGCTTTGCTTTGCTGAAATAGAGCTGTTATTGCTGTAATTGTTGCATTGCAAACGAGTTCTGCAGTAGCAGTGTAGGGTTTGTGGCTCCCCAAATGTAACCCCTGCTTTCCCTCTGCTATCAAAAGCAGCCACATCACATAACCCCTTTCAGAGACTGGACTAACTCCATCTTGAAAGCAGTTGTGTTTTTGAACTGAGTGCTCCTCCTGGAAGGCTGTTCTTGCCTCTGAGGAGAAACCTCATTTCCAGCTCTGTGGTTAGTTTATTCCCATTTGTTCTTATGCCAATGTTTTTCAAATTCAGTAGATCTTTTTGCCCCCGTCTCATGTTTACCCCGAGTGAATCTATAGAGAGCTTTTGTGCTGATATTCAGGCTGACTAAGGTTACGTTTTTGATCTCATCTCATAAAAATGGGTCTCCATTCCCTTCTGCTTCCCAGCAGCTTTCCTCTATACCTTTGCATATTTGATTTCATTTTCTTGAACGTGACTTGCCAGAAGCCTACACTGTTTCCAAGGTGGTAATGCCTCTCCCTTTCTACTGGAAGTGCCCTAGAAGCAGCATCCTAGTCTTATTTCTCTTGTTCATAGCCTTGTTATGTTTATGACCTATTCCAGTTCATTAGCACACCCATGTTTTTGTCCTTGTATATTATTTTCAGCTGATTCAGAGATATTTGCAAAGATCCTTCTTTTCTCTGAGTGTAGGACCTTGAATTCTGTATAATCACATTTCTGCCTCTCTTGCTCTCTTGTTCTCATGGTGATTTTAATCTTCCTGAATGGTACCAGTCTCCTCCTACTGATCAACACTCACCTCTGACATCGTGACATCGAGATATTTCATCAACAGTTTCCTTCACTTTTTTTTTGAGATTATTAGTGAAATATTCAGTGAGAACAGTTCAAAGATTCCTCTATGAGAAACCCTCCTAATGACCTTCCTCCCTGCAGACACGTCTTACAGGACTGCCCTCTGCCACCTCTTTCATCAGCTCTCTCCCCACTTTGCTATTCTTTGCCTAATCCCCATTTTTCCCTGTTCAAATAATGAATTCTCTTGTGGTATCACACCAAATTGATGACCTGCTGCAGATCCCTGTGTAGAAAGCTGTTGTATCAGAGAAATATACCAAGTTCATCTGGGATGACTTTTACAAATTGTAATGCTTTTAAATCCATTTTCCATCTATCTATCTATCTCCCTTTTTTTTTTTTAATGATTCTTTCCATACAGTTTATTCTCCTGCCTAATATACTATCACGGTGAAGCATGCAGATTGCAGTTGCCTTTATTACTTTGGTTTTCTCTCTTGAGTGTAGGTACTGCATTTGCTTTTACTCCCTGCTTGACTAATTTACAAAGCTCCTTTGCTCTGCCCCTGCGGTTTCATAGGCTGGCTCTGCCTGCCTTTTTAGATACAGAGAATGCACCATCGATTTTGAGTACCTACTAGGTTTTTAAAGCTTTTTTTCTAGATCAGGTGTGATCATTTCTGTTCTCCCATTCCTGTGTTACCTTTTTTTCCTCCTATATTCAACATTAAACTTTTTAAAACTACAACAAAGTATTCATTTCATTATCCACCTTTAATATTCCTTGCACACAGGTCCATTTCTTTCAACTTCATTTGAAGAACTTGCCTGTTTATTTTAATGACCTCTGCAAAGTCTGTATCAACTTTATTTCTTGTAATTCCCCCTTTGTCCTTTCTGTCTGTAACACCTGTTTTCTGTGCTCCAGTGAATCATCTGGCACCTTTTATGTAAAAAAATTTCAGGCTTCATTGATGTTCAAGTCCTTGAGGTAACTTCATTAGGTCCCTTTGAAATTAATTTGCCTTTTTGAAACTGCAAATTTTCTGTTACCTTCATTTTTATTTACTTTCACATGTAGTTCAAACAGGACCTTTTTTTTTTCCACTCTAT
>KZ507380.1:21558-37386 GCA_002844005.1 Limosa lapponica baueri
AATGTATTCTACAATATACATGTGTGGAAAGAGAAGGTTTTGAATGGCACAAGCCAATTCAATTTGACAAAAGCTCTGAAAAAAGGTTTTATTTAGATTTATGATCAGCATCTGCACGGTTCATAAAAATACAACTTTGCCTTCCTGTCTGTATGTACTCATGCTTGTATTGAACATTTCTAGATTGTAATATATGGCCATATTAAAATGGAATGAGAGCAAAAGCAGGTTTTATTTGTACTTGCAGTAGGATGACGGTATTGGACACTGTGAAATAAAACCTAAATAACACAACATAATGCTAGAAAACACCTCCCCTTTTTTAAAGCAGAGACTAAAAAGTAAGACACTCCAAAGGTTGCCTGTATCTTAAACCAGTCGGTGTGTGGTTCTGTTCTGAGAAGGGCCAGAGCCATCAAACCACCACAGTCGAGTTCAGGAGGCGATGTGCACATCAATTATTCAGCACTCTCAAATCTAAAAATCAATGCTTTATGCTGTGTAATCCAGCTTAATGTAACAACCAGAAAACCAATTTACGAGCAATTTTAGATTCGTTTTTCCCACAAAACCTGCAGAACTGCAATTGCAGCATGGCCCGAGAAGAAGGAGCCTTTGCCTGCCTTGTGTTCCGCACAAACACCGCTCTGTAGGACACGTGCCGGGCTGACGGCACACGGGGACTCGGTGCTGGCTGCATCCTCGCCCTCCTCCCCCTGGCAGCGTAATTAATGAGGAGCTCTACATAAAACGCTGACATGAGTCCTGTGAAAGGTTCTTGCTCCCTGCAGCAGTAGCACTGCTGCCGCGCCATTCCCGTACCCCATTCCTGTCCTTTCTAGATCCCGGTGGGGTGACTCCCCGCAAGGGAGCGGCCGTACGGCGTGGCCGCAGATCCCCCTGCGGGGTTTGCTGACAGCGGCACCGCGGCAATCGGTGTAAAGAGTAGCTACACATAAACAAACAGACCGTAACAGTAAATTCATCTGCATTCCCTCCAGTACCAAGCACACTATCAGGGCTTAAATAATTAATACTCTGGCTTGTGATGTACCTTTCACCCCGGGATCTCAAAGCACTTTGCAGGTCGTGGGGATGGATTTTTATTTTTGCTGGGGTAAATAGGGAAGAGAAAGATTAACCCATTGACCAAGGTCATGCTGCGTTAACATTTTATTCCTGCTCTACCATTTAGCCGGATAGCAGCTGTGACCTTGTAAAGCTGGAAGAAGGCTGCATTTTAAGGCTAACAATGTAAAGATAATCTCCCTTAAAGTGTACCATATGTTTGTGATTAGGCAAAAGAAAAAGCTTCAGAAGAATTGCTCATCCTGTGAGCGTTCACAGGGTTCTCCGGGGTATAATAGCTGGAATTTTCAGCGGAGCCTGAGAGCAGTTGATGCAAAGCTCCTCCTCTATTTCAAGGAAAAATGGTTACTCAGCATCCCTGGGCACTGCTGAAAAATCAAGCTTGTATACCTTGGAAGTTTTCCAATTAGAAAACCTGGGGTGATCAGGTGAGACCTCAGAAGGCATGCAGGCCCATGCCCATGGAAGTTTTGATCCAGGAAGCTCAAGATGCCAGCCCAAAGTCATAAATCAAATCTTTCAGCAATGGACGCTGGTCTGCCTGGGGGAAGCCATTTGGGACATCGCTGTCAAAGCCAGGCTGAGGATCTCATACGTCAGTAAAAGACAAAATGGACTAGTAGATTAAAAAATAAAAAGGCTTATCACCACAAAGGTACTTAGAAACAAGTGTGCTGTGCATCGCCTGTCTCTGGGCTCTGAACACGCGTCCTCTCCTTCCGCTGAGCCATGCCCTGGCCAGCTCTGACCCCCCTTACAGCCACCGCGATGGCAGACACCGCTCTTGGCAACGGCTCCTTCAGGCCTCTCTGCTCGTTTTGTCCCACCACCGCTCACAGGTGCAGCTGGGTAGGTGTTCTGGGACACCCCACTGTGCCTTCCCCCAAACTGGGGGTGCTGGGAGCCACCACTCTTCCCTCCAGCACAGCCCAACGCTGCCCCCCCAGCCAGCCCAACACACCCCAGTGGTTCAGCGAGGCTGGCATCCTCTTTAAAGCAGACAAACTCAACGTATTTCCAATGATTTTTCAAGGAGATAAGGATGCTGTAACATTTAACCGTCTCTTCTTGTGGCCCTAAGCTGATTCTGCAAAGCTACGGCAGCCTCAAACACCGACCAGATGAACTTGAGGAGAGCAATGGGCTACAGAAAAGGAGCCACTTGACTTGGCAGGGAAAGAAAACAATCTTTTTTCTCTGCGCAGCTCCCCCAGAAGTGAGTCAGTAGGCCTGACGAACAGAAAACACAAGTTGCCATAGAAACTCGCATGCCTTCCACCAGGAGGAGAAAAAAAATGTAGGCCAATATTTCTGCTTAGCTGGCTCTGGTTCTTGCTGTGCTCCTCAGCCCAGGGCTGCGTTAGCAACTTGCATTGATTTTGCCCCCAGCTGAGAAACGCCCTTGCCCGCCCCGGCCTGGGGAAGCTGCACACACGGACACAGCAGGGACAGGGACACGCGTGTCCTTGCCCCACTGCCAAGGCTGTTGGTGAATGAGGAGCCCCCTGCAATGGGGGGGGCAGCGGGGCAGGGGCTGGGCAGCACCCCAGCAGCACCCACCCCCCCAAAGAGCATCCTCACGTGGCCTTCACGCTGCCAGCAAGGCAGGGAGGGCTGAAAGAAGAGTGAGGGTAACGGGTCTGAAATTAAAGGTTCGTGCTGGATTATTCCAGCCACCTTTGATTTAAATAAACTCCTTTTCTCCATCCTGTAGTTTCTCATCTGTGAAAGGAGGGAGAGCCCTCAGTGGGGTGGAAACACGCACAGGTCATTAATGGATGTAAAGCCCTCTGCGATGCTCCAGGGGAAGGGGTTCCACGGTGTGTACGAACACAGATGAACGCCTGAGCTGCTGCTCCTTGCTCCCCTCCACGTTTCCCATCGAGGCAACCCCAGCAGGTAACACCAGAACGAGTAATTACAAACCCGATGGATGGAGCCCTAGCTCTGAAATCCAAAGAGCCAGGAGCTGACTGACCGAGAAGATGTGCTCTCCTCACACGGGCCATGGCCTAGAAAAATACAAGTGTCTTTGTGAATGGTTCTTACAGTTGAATGGAAATGATCACTCCTGAACTATCCTTTGGTTTGTTTTGTTCCCTGGGTGCATGGTTTCATGTTCCTGTTCTTGCAGAAGGCATAAAGGACAAATGGCCTGCTCTGTATTCAGTGGGCTGTTATGCTTTAACTGGACTAGAAATAAAAACAATCTATCAAAAGGAAGAAAATCCACTTCCCCCTATTTTTACCTGTAATCTTTTGTGGCTCACTTCTAAGGAAAAATACAAAAAAGACCAAACAGAAAAGACATTTCTAATTCTGCATCTGGGCACAGAGCAGCGTGCAGCCCAGTGCACAGCTTGTGCCCACTGGATAAGGTCAGCTGCCGGGTTCTCGGAGCCCAGGAAAACAGCTCTGAAATGCCAGTCCTGTGCCCGCAAGCACCAGCTCCATCGGGGACAGTTAAAGGAGATTTAAGAACAGTTAAAGATGGAGAGGGCATCTTCCTCCAGAGCAGGGCAGATCACCCCGCCACCAAAAGCACAGGGAGGATATTTTTCTGTTCAGCTCAATAGTCTCCAGAAAACATATGATCAGGTGCACAATGTAAAAAGCTGCACATTTTTAATGATCTGACTCAGGATCTCGACAGCTGGAGAGGCAGGTGGCGGGTGGTGACACCTCTCCTTCTGACAGGTCTTCTTGGTGTGGGGGGGAGGAGAGCATCTTAATCTGTGAGTGATCTATGACGTTTGAGCAGTGATGTGACTGTGGGGTTTAATACGATTTTCAAATCCCTCCAGGTAAAGACAGCTTAATGCAATTATCTACTGATTATGAATGAAGACATATCTGTAAAAACCAAATTCCTACCACACATTTACTTCAAGACACTCCAGCAGGAAAAGTTTTCTTTCGGCTGTAAAATAATGAGTGAAACTTAGTCTTTAAAAAATAGTAGTTTGCAATAGCACAAAGCCTTCCTACCACAATAAGAGCTACATAAAATGCAGGGATTTGATTCTTGACAACGGTGTAAACCAAAGCGATGTTCTTGTGGCGATGACGGTGTCGCTGCCTTGGGAAGATCCCAGTGGTTCCCACTTCTGAATGTGCTTTGCTCATTCCCTGTAACTGATCCACTTTGAGCACTCGCCACACTATAAAAATGGTAAAATTAATTTTTAAATGTGAAGATGCAAGTCAAGGACAGACATTGGCACCAGCACGGCAATTGGTGACACCCCAAGAAAACCATCGCTGTGGCTCAACAGCACAAGCACAGGCATGAGCTGCGCCTGCCCAGGAGATATTGTCAGCGTGACTTCTGTGAGTAGATTTCACGTAGAGTATCAAAGGCCACTTCATAGGATCATAACTGCCCCTACACAGAGCTCCCCAGCTTTAAAATCCAAGCAGTGCATCACATCATACTTGACGTTGTTCTGCCAGCAAAAGCTTGTGTTCTGTAACGAGCTCTGCCTGTTTCAGTGGTACCCACGCTAACGCTCCCCTGTCTCACTGTAATATAGATAGTAATCACTGGGTTTTTTAGTTATCTGCTTTGGGAGTGCAAGAGTCAGTAAAACTTCTTTTATAGATAAAAATCACTGTATGGGTTTAACAAAAGTAGAACAAAATCCAAGAGAAACTTTGCAATGTTTTCACAGGGGAAGTGAGAGTCTAATTCTGTGGCTGCCACTCTGCTGGGCTCAGTATGTGGGACACGTCCCTCTGGGAAGGAATAAGTAAGATAGCGTAGAGGTAAAAAAATAGAAGTCCGAAGCTTACTACAAGATGAGAACTCAGGAATATGTTAAACTCAACAACAGTTTGTAGAGGGGAGTTGTTTAAAAGTGTGAAATGTCAGTATTGAAGAACAAGTGTCTTCCAGTCCATACTGGAAGATTAATTAAATAATTCTCCAATGACAGGAGGTTTGATGAAGTACGCGTAAATGCAGCATGAACTAACGCAGGGTGTAATATCGGCAGCTCCAGCACGGCTTCTTTTCCCAGGCTGGACCTTTGCCAGTTCCCATTCCTTCTCCTCCGTGCAATCCAGCAGCTATTTCAGTGCCCGAGCTCTCTGCCCCGTGTACCAAGTCCCGCACATCACAGTGATGCCACCACGCCGAGTTTTCCCAGAGGTGACACTGGATTCAGCTCCCTGGCAGAGGGAAGCGGCTCAGGGTCCTTCTCAGGAGGGTCCTCACTCTGCTTGAGAAGTTGCTTCATCCACAGCCACCCTCCTTCCCAGCACCTACCGCTGATGAGGTAGTGAGGATTGGCAGAATTCTTTTGACCTAGAAAGGTCAAAATTTTGTAAATGTAAACCCTAATCCTGGAAACAGCCACGCAGAGCAATTTGCTGCCCCAGCTCATTTCAAGGGGCAACGTGCATGTGCCTTCAGTCCCTTACGTGTAACTCGTACTGACATCTCAGCCTTAAAAATGGAGTTTGAAATTTGGAAAGCATCATTAAATCTTTAAAAATATAAAAATAGCACAGAATTACAACTGAAAATTCCTTCATTCCAAAAGAAAGCAGATCTTTCTTGTCACAGTTCTCAGAAATGAAGGAGGAACACGATCCCTTCGATAACGTAGGCTCCAGCCGAGCAAGGTGCCTTCCTTTTAAGCACAGGACTACGAACTTGAGGTCAGTGGCAGTGCCAAAGCTGAGTCTGTGCTGAAGCAGATCTTGATTATTTTATTGCTCCCCACCTTCTTCCAAGAAAAAAAAGAAAAGTTCAGGTAAGAAGTAAGAGTCCTCTCTCCATCTCAAGCTCTCTGCTTATGACAAGGTATTACTTCTCACCCAAATAACCTATAAAGTCCAAAGATTTAGGTTTGGCTAGAAGATTTAAGTCTTTGTAAGAGATGTATAAAGTAAATAACACTATTCAAGCATACACACTAGGTTTGTGTTTACATTGAAAGGAATAGTATAAAAGAAGACCCACAGAGGACATTTTCTGTTCAGGAATGAGTAACAGGTAACCAGCTTCCCAATACGCTGATTTTAAATGCTTCTCTCTGTACTGAAGTTACCGGAGTTACCTCATATGGAGAGCTTTATGTCTTGAAAGGAGGAGAGATAATTGGTGAGTGATCAAAGGTTTCTGCCTGGTAATTTACAGTCATTTTGGGGCAGGATTCCTGTGGAGAGGAAAACCAGGCATCAGTAGGATGCTAAATGATAAAAAGCTCCTACGGAGGCACTCATACATTCACCCAAATCTCCTGCAAAAAATGCAGCAATCTCCTAAGATTTATAAACCCGCTTTTCTGTAGAGGAGCCCGAGGGTCAGAACCCAGCATCCTTCGGGTACCGCAGCCAGAGACACTAATAAAGACTTTTCTCTCTTTCCATACTTTTGCAGCCAGGCAGCCATTGTCTCTCCTCTACGTGTTTTAAAGCCTCTGCATCTGCCAGCAGAAGGTGATGGATTTTAATAGTATGAGTCGCATGAGTAAAACTACTGGCATAGAGAACCCCGCACAGCATCACGAGGCCGACATCACCGTGAAGAGCCCTCCCGTCCCCAGGCAGACACTGGATGGTCACCAGCCTCCACAGGAGCAATGCCGGCATCGTGGAAATATGGATTTGATGGATTTCAAGGAAATACTCACCACTGAGACAAGGTTATTTTAGACACCAATTTTAACTTACAGTTTCTGTCAGCAGAATTTTGATTTGCACAGAAGCATTATTTCATAGTTATGTGTCTTTCGATGGCTTCACGCCCAACACCCCCACACACCCTCAGAAAATCAGAACTGGGAAAGATCATGTTTCTTCCACGCACGACTGCGGGAAGCACCCCTCCCTGGAGCGTACCCAGAAAAGGCAACTTTAATCCAGCAGATACTGATTTCTCACAATGGCTATTTTTACAACAGCAATTAAGATTAATGAAGATTGGTGATTAAGCTAAATTGTTCTCACTGGAAGGATCAAATAAGCACTGCAACTATAAGTGTCCCTTGCTAGAAGGGGGTTCCCCCCGAGCCGTGTTGATGATGCTCCTCCTGCATCATGAGAAGGGAGCGGAGGCTGGTGAGCAGAGGATTGGGAGGGGGCTCTCTGTGCTCTCCTGCAGGTCTGACCGCGTAGGTGAGCTTTTAAATCACATCTCATTTGGGACAGAAAGCAATAGACGGCTTCTCCAGAGCTTTAACTGTGACTTTACGTGTATATCCTTAGGTCAGGGAAAGGAGCAACTCCTGCCTTCACTGAGCAAGACGGCCTGGGTCATCAGAGCACCGCCAGAGCTGAAATATAATTCCTAACGGAGCTCACACTTGGTTCAGACTGATGCAACAAAGGCATCACACATATAACTGAGCTCTGCTCGCTGGCACGGTGTCACCGTCGGTTGAATGCAGGCCCAGTGCTGCTAAACTAGCCAAACACTGCGGCAGCTTTTGCCAGATCAGAGCTCACCGGGCAGACAGGGAAGCATTACCCTCCCAGACCCACGCGATGAGACCTGCCCGTGGTCACAGACCTGAGCAGACCCCAAAACTCATGTTTTTCCTGCACTGCCCATCGCCTTCCCTGCGGGGCTGTGCTCTCCTGCACGCTGCCACTCTAGATGTCTCTGTGTGGTTGCATTTACTGTGCTGGATTCAGCTATCAGCCTTCTGGGTATCAAAATGTCTTTATAATACCAAGAATTAACACAAAATGTTTCATAATAACGGAAGGCACGCTGTGCTGGTGATTTCAACTGTTTTTAATAACCCTAGATCAATTTTTTTCTCCCGCTTTCTCCAGATTTGAAAGCTCAATTAATTTTGAGCTACAACACTGTCTATCATTTCAACCAC
Organism: Limosa lapponica baueri; assembly: GCA_002844005.1. Taxonomy (NCBI): domain Eukaryota; kingdom Metazoa; phylum Chordata; class Aves; order Charadriiformes; family Scolopacidae; genus Limosa; species Limosa lapponica. The sequence goes on from KZ507380.1 coordinate 29,487, forward strand.
ATGTGGCAGAGCGAGAATTCATGTGAGACAATGGTTAATTTTTGGTATCTTCTGCTGCCTAATGCCAGGTGTGCTGTCCTAAATAATTAGCTTTCAAAAAGGGATCCCCTTAACCCTTCTCTAAAACTGGTTAGTGATCTTGGTTTTACTTCATTAAGCTCTTGACAGCTCAATGTACTCACATCTGTTACTGTTTGGTAGTTTGATTCCAAGAACACAAATCGCTTCAAGAACTGGCAACAAATTCATTCAGGCTCGGGATGCAGATCAAAATCCATCTGTTTACTAATCAAAAGCCATATTTTAATCACAGTACAATAGTGGTGTCAGCAATATCGTAACTTTGAGTTTCTCTCTGCCCTAAACACGATAGGTAGCACCCTTCATTTAAGCTGCATTTATTTGAATTGGATATTTAAAATGCAAGTGGCCTGATATTCAAGCCCTCGCATACAGGAGTTAATCAATCTGCTTGCACTGGATTAGGTCATCGGGCATTTTTTACCTACAGGCTTAGCCTGGAGGTTTGTTATGATTTTATTTTTCTTTTTTTAATTCCAGGTAAAACAGTGGCCTGATAAATTATCCCACCTTATGAGCAGTAGCGGTTTGCACTGCGAGAGTACTCACGGCTGCGGGCGGGCAGGCGAGTAAAGCCCTAGTCTCACCTCACTGCAACGTCAAAACATGCGAACCAGGCTGTGGCTGGATCCACCTCAGCCTCGGAGCACGCGAGAGAAGGTCCTGCTGGGCTGGACAACTGCGTGCGTGTGGGCAAGAGAGACAACACAGGCCCCCAGAGCACTGGTGGTGACAGCTGAGGGTGAGGGCTGTAGCTCTGTCCCCTGCTCGACTCGGCTGGGGAAGAGAACGCAGATGAAACCCTGAATATTTCAGTTTCTTTGGGATGAGAGCAGGAGGCGAGTACAAGGCAAGACAGTGACTTTCTGGTTCTTCATCTCAGCAAAAGCAAAAGAGCAGACCACCAAAGCTGGCACACAGGCAGACAGAAGAACAAATGGAAAAATAGTGAGATGTAAGGACATCACTGCCGTGTTGCAGGTGCTCTGAGGGGGAGTCAACTCAGATGAGGGGATCTGTAGATTTATTTTCCAAAATCCTAAAGAAGGACTTCTATTGCACTATGTGACAAACCAGCGTATGGCTGAATGTATTACCTTCTAATTGCAAGGGGCATTTTGATTTTTAAGGAGCGGGTGAGATGATTGTAAAATTATGGCGTATCATTTAACTGTGATTCCTACAGCACCATCCATGGATGGCAACTGTAGAGTGGTCAGAGGCTATTACAGGATAATCACCTCTTCAAATGAGAAAATCTGCAGATATTAGGCAGCATAATTCCCATGGAATTCATTCTTCTGGGTGGGCTGCTGGCCTCGCAGCAGCTTATCTGATAAAGGAGTTAAAAGTTACCCCAGTGGTCCTCTAGAAAGATTTGGGGAAAGGCGAAGGTGGGGAGAATAGTTCTAGACTAGAAGAAAACCAAGTCAAGTCAGAAGTAGTGTCAGAAGAAGTCAGAAGACACTGACAAAATCTTTGTTGATTTTTGGACACATAAGAAAAATGAAATAAGGATCTGCATTGAATTTCTCCAGGTTTTTATATGTTTGTTTATCGTGTCTGCTATTTGGGCCGTTAGCACATAAATGTGCTGATGTTCTCCATTGTCAGTGCTTCAAAGAAAACAGTGGAGTAGGGGGTGCGCGGTTGTGAAATAATACGAGCGTATTCAATAGCTATTATGAAAGATTTAGAAAGCAAGCACTAAGGATAGTGCCTGAGCAACCAGACCGTGTCGCTCCCGCTGCCAAAGCAGTACCAGACACTTGGTTTGCATCTGGAGCGCGGGAGGAGAGGCCCCGGGCCAGACAGACGACGTCTCTGTGCAGACTCGGCGAGCCAGGAACATGTGGGACACGAGGTCTAGACTGGCTGCAGCAGTTTAGTGAGCATCTGCTGGGAGGGAAGCTAATCCAGGATTATAACGTGCTGCTCAAATTGCACACGCTTTGAGAGCAACAGAACACGCTTGTAGCAGGTGTTTTCATGATGGAATTTCCTTTATGCACATACTAGCTGAAAATGTTAAATAGAAACAAGTGTGAGTGTGACGGATGACGGAAAAGAGCATTTGAAGTTCAGAAAAAAAGTACAATGGCATTTTGATTAATCTGAAAATACTTGCATTTTTGAAATAGTAAATCTGCATTTCTATGCAGAACAAATACATATGGAACTGCCAAGCAGGCTTAACTGAAAATTTAATTGATTCAAAATCAAGTTTGCTGATTTCTTGCCCTTTTATTCTAGTTGAGGAGTTGCAGTTTCTCATTGACCTCCCATACAAACAGCTCCTCTGTTCAGCTCAGAACTATAACTCTGGAATAGCTGTTCCTGAAGGAATTAATCCTTATGGCCATGAACTCTCAGATGTCACTTAGGTGACCAGAAGCAAATTGCGTTGCTGGACTGAGTTCTTCTAAAGTCCATATAGAGCTCTGTAGGTGCAACGAATTGCACGATGAATAGCATTGAAGCCATCAGTGAATTCTTGACCCTATGAAAATCCACAAAGTTTTGACACTAATTATAGTTTTCACCCATTATTTTCTTTGATATATGGTAAGTCAGTAAGATCCTAGTTTATTCATACCTGGAGAGAAAAGCCTAAGGGATTTTACAAGATGGTTAACCTCTGACCACTACATTAAGGCTTCAAAACAAATGTAACTCATTTGCTTGGGGATGACAGATTAATAAATTGTTCCACCTCATTATCCCCGTAATACCTGACGGCATAGCTGAGAGGAAGCCTGGCAAATGACACAGGCTAAAGGTCACTGCTCCTTTTTCAAAAACAAGATTACAAACCTTAATATAAATATAAATGATTCAGTGGATTTATAGAGAGACAGCAGAAATCCTAGTTTAGGTTCAAACAACAATTATCGATGTAAAAATTGCACATGGAGCTGTAAATGTGGTGCGAGGCACAAGGCGTGGATACGGCAATCGATGCAGCTGCGTCTCCAAGTCCTGTCTCGGTGACTGTCCCCCTGGGCAACGCTGGTGCCACCAGCCATCCCAGTGTGCCAAGGCAGGACCCCGAGCCGCGCCGCCGAAGCAGATTGTGAACTGCTGGTGGTGACAGCATCACAGCTGGGCTACTGCAGGGCTACCAGCAACCACGACAGGGTGTCTCCCAATTCCTCTCTCTGGGTTAGAACATCAATATAAAATAATAGAGACAATAAACAGTAGATTAGACACAGCCCTGCAATTCCAAACCCGTGCATCGGGTTAACTCTCTCGAGTTAAGCTTTAAAATAGTACCTCATTATAAATGGGTAAGCTTTTGCGCTTTGTAATGTCCCTAGAAATCGCCAAGCCTGTAGGGTCATATTTTCAAGCTTTTATCAACAACTGCAAAAACGAACGGAATATTTAAAATAACAAAACACTCGCCTGCAGGAGTGAGGGAAAAGGTGAATATTGTGAAAGCTGTGATGAGATTACAAGACCTGGAAGCTATGAAATACAACTTTTAATATAAATAGATGAAACTAGCTACAAACATGCTGAGGTTTACACATTGATTAGTCTTGGCAGAGAAGCTCATAAAACCAGAAGGCAACAGGAAGAAAGGTTGTGGCTCAAAATAATTACTCTTTATGGTAACAGTCATGCATTTTCTATACAGGCATGTGTAAACTTTAATGGATAATGTGTAGAACAGAGCAGGGCAGAGAAAACTACATAACTAAGCAAAAATACTGTATTTTTGGAATTGCTTCTACAGCTGTGGAACTAGGTGAAGATTTGCTAAACTGTGGAGTGACAATTTTAAAATGATTGTGAAGACAGCTGAGTACGACGCTTTGAATGGTGTCCCTGCAGCCAGACCACAAGCAGAACATGGACTTTGGTGCCAGCATCATGCATGGAACTGCAAAGGCCTTTTGTTTCCAGAGTCACAAATAAAAATAACCTACACTATCAGGTGAAGAATGGCTGGCGTGCCAGGCCAGGCACCAAATAACCTTAAACCAGCCAGAAAGGGTGAGTGAGGATCCCCCTTGTGAAGGGAACCTGTGTTGATGCAGTAGGGTAGAGGTCTGAGAGGCTCTGATGGGTATAAAGAAGAGGGGCACTTGAAAGAGGAGAGTTTATTCACATCAAAAATCACTGAAAAGTCACTGTCAGGATATAAATCAAAGCTGTTCCTTTTCAGCTTTAGCACACACAGAGATCTGGAAAGCCAGGGCCACGGACCTGAGACAGGAGCCCAAACTGAGGTCAGATACACAGAAACTGGTCCTTACTTTTTAGGCACCTTTTCTTGTGGATGAACAATTCTGGCCTGGCTGCAACAACCCGTTAGCAAGTTATAGTTTGTTTTGCTACTACAAAAGATACAAAGTAGATAAAAAATTAAAGTTTCTGTAAATAAAGATGTCATGTAGAAACAAACAGGGATTCTGTTTGGCAGCAAATACCTTTGTTACCAAAACACCTGGCATTTTAAAATGTTGATGTTTGTATCTTTCTCTACTGAATATTTTATGCAGGAGGAAATTTCTGGAGAAAGAATTATAGTAGGAAAGGAACAGTATAACCATCAGCCTCCGTCACGTTAGAGATTAATTCATAATGTCACTTGCACTGAAAAATTACTTGTATTTCACCTCTCTTTTTCCAAAGGTCTTTAATTCTTCCTCTGAAAAGGACTGTTATTTTTGCTGTTCAATTACATCTTAACCATTCAATCAGACCAAGCTATATATAAAGGTATGGGCCCTTGTTTCAGATTCCCTTACTCAGCTTTTGCTCCACGAAGAGAGGAGCCGTGTTCCAAGGTCACAACTGATTAATCTTGACCTGTGAACCTTGAAAGTGTAAAGTCTTAATATAAATGTATTACTCTACATAGTAAAGTGGAATGTACTCTGTATCCATGACAAATAATGAACTGAATTTTTCTGACTTTACTCTTTAGTTGCTAATTAAGCACTTAACTACAAGATCTGTTAACTCTTCAGTGCTCTTTGGATGAATTATGTGCCCATAAAAAGAGTGAAATCCTTTGGCCCTTTGGGGGGTGTAATGGGGGGATCTTCTCCTCAGATATTTTGCGAAAGATTTTTTGCTAAACCTTGAGGATGCTCATGGGGAGCTGCCACAGGGGTGCTTCAGCCTGACAAAGAATAGATTAGTAACAAGCATTAAGGCTTGTGTTTAACAAGTGTTTAAGGCTTCCAACAGCATTGAGGCAGTATTTTTACATTACTGGTACTACTACATATTTCTGGTAATATTTGTTAGAAATTGAGCCATAAGACAGATGCAAGTGAAATAATTATTTTAGAAAGAAGTTTTGCTAAATGCATACTGCCATCCCAAATTCAATTATACACTAACTAAACTAAACTAAACTAAACAAAAGTTTAAGGGGAAAAAACCTATTTCCTTTTAGTGGCATCACATGAAGTCAAGCTTTTTAAAAGAAAACATCTTTTTTTTTTTTAACATTCATTGATATGTAGCTCTGGAATGTGTATCTCCTGCATGTTTCTATAGAAAGCCTAATCTCAGCCAAGGAGTGGAAGCCTGGGCTGTTGAGCTGCTCTTGATGGGTACACCCAGGGTGTGTTTCCGATGCCTGTTGCAGGTGAGATGATCCAACACCGGTCACGCTCCAGGTGCCTCAGTGCAGTCTCACACGGCTTTCCACCATGAGACACTAGTGATGCCCGTGGAATTCCTGCAGCTCCTACCAGTGAGGGGGAGCAGGTTCCCAGAGTGCCGGAGGGGCTGGAAGGGAGTGGAGCAGCAATGGCTCTGAGCCCTGCTGGGGACAGTACAAACAGGAAAGGAGAACACCTGTGTGCATGTCGGTCTCACAGAGCAGCCTCTGAGAAGAAAAATGGATTTAGATCACCTAGCACTTTTAAGTTAGCCAGAAGACAGTACAGTCAAAACAAATTTACAGGTGTTTCTTGTAATTGCAACCAAGACTGGAAACATTTACCGTTGTGACAACGCAATTAGTTGTGCTCCACAGACACCGTGAAATCACTTCCAGAATACATTAGGACAGTCTTGCACGGGTGTTTTCAGCCAGTAGATACCATATTTCCTGCAGATCTGAGGCCAATGCAATTGAAAACATAATAAATCTATTTTTATCTTTAATCATTCATTTGCAGCACCGACAGGCACATTAGGCACTCCTATCTAAAATTAGTTCTGTTCATGCTGGAAGCAACCATTTATTCTATCAAGCTATTTGTACGCTTAATATCAGAAGACTTCTTTTGGGAGATGTTACTGGTTTTGTGTGAGGTTTCTCTGAAACACCTTGTTTGGTTCCTAGAACACAGTTTTGCTATCGTCATTAACGCCCTAAAGCTCTGAGAACGGTGCGTCACTAAAATCTCCTTTAACCTGCAGACTGCTCTGGGAAACAAAGGACAAATCCTCTCTCTGGAAATTAAGCAGTCAGATAAAAGGATGGCTGGTTCAGGGAACGCCAGACTCTGACCCCACCATTGCACTTCACCATAACGAAGGGTGCTGCAGCCACCCCAAACCAGCAGTGGATCCTTCACCCCAAGTGCACCCAGGGCCAGTCTTCATAATGGCAGCTGCAGCTGCTGCCTTTGGGCCCAAGGACAATAATAACGAATATCTGAGTGATAAATAAAACCTTCCACTATGAACATGGTCTGGTCAGATGCTCTGGGGGCACAGGGAAACCCCGGCCCTGCTCATGACACTGCAATACCTGTTCTTCTAGTCACGTTTTCTTAACGTACTTTCCTTTCACAGGTTTTGGAGGACTTGGGAGCACATGGAACAACCTCCCACATTGTAAACCAGCCCTGCTGTTGCAGCCCTGCCTGTTCCCCAGGGCCGAGGCAGCTCTCAGAACAGCCGTCAGCTTTGCTCATGTCCAAAGTGCTTATGTACTTAGTAAGACTCATTTAGAGAGATAAAATGAGATTTTAAACCAGGTGTCAATTTGTGTCCAAAGCTGCCCACCACAGGAGGCCACACAGCAATTCCTCCTCTACACCCTGTGCCATTTCACCACCACCTTCCCAGAAGAGCAAGTGTGAAGGCGGCAAGGTTTTGGGCTTCAAAAGCCTTGAAGGTGGCACATGACATGTATGTACTGTAAACTCCATCTGATCTAAATCAACACATGCTCATCGCTTCTGGACGCTCCATTTGAAATGATTGTTGCTGCTCCTGTGGTTGGGTTGATCAGCCACTGGATGTCACTATTAGTCTGAATACATAAACCCAAACAGCATTTGTTTGGCATTAGAAAATTTTTGAAGACAGGATGAATCTGAGCATACTGCAGAGCAGTAACATTTTCAGATGCTGAAAGCATTTGTTCAAGTCTCACATTTCCGCCAAGTGTATGGTATAAGAAGTGCCTGATTTAATACACTTTTTTTCTTTTTTGGTGATTCAGTTGTGAATCTGAGAGCAACTCATTTGTTCTCAATTTCACAGCTTTCCTGATAGTAAATTCCTGTCCTGTGCCATGTGCTAGTTCTAGGCAGAACCAGAATGTAGAACCTGGCATCCTGAGCTGGCCCAGCCACTGGGCGACGTTTCCCAGGGATGAAGAGCAGCTTTCCCACAGCCCTGCCATGGCTCACTGTCTCCCTCCCTCGGACAGCCCCACCGAGGCGTTCCAGAGCTGCTGCCTCTCAGCGCAGACAACAGATACCTTGAGATCTTCAATTCCAAATCTGATTCTCTCTGATCAAAATGTGTCCAGAGTCACAGGCACAGAAAATGTCCCACATCAGGAGCTTTCAAGATATGCTGCTGAATTAGGAGAGGAGAAAAGGAAACTTTT